>JAXIVJ010001797.1:85000-126822 GCA_036785665.1 Chirona hameri
TATCAAATCCGTGAATCAAATTAATGAATTATTTAAGGGAAATAACGACCTTTTTACAATAATTTCTTAGGCTACTGTAATGTTACAAAATGATGTGATATAAATTTAACAATTCAATAAAATTATGCCCTAATTCAAAGTTGGAAGTTTGGACAAATTAAAACAAGTACATATACATCTTTCAGAGTTCATGATCGGTATTTTTCATCCACTATTGGAAACGCGACATACAAACGTTTTTGTATCAATCTGTTCAACGTTGTTGAATTACCTCTCAACAAATCGCATACACTAAATAAGTCGGCATAGGGTGCCGAGTTAATCCGCCGAATGTATCACGGTTTTCTAAGATGTTTATTGATTGATTACGGAAAAACGGTTCACATAAATGCTGCATGAGTGCATTACAATGTATTGAATACTTGTATGTTGGAAATTCGTGTGTGGAAATCATCAAATTTGTAATGAATCGAGAACACTAATTAGGTCGCCGTCCGGGGCCAAACTAAACAGCCGATGTCAATGCAATTTTTCAAATGTTTGTTGACTTTTCATAGAAGTTTGGTACATATTCGCAAAAGATAGAGTGCATGAAACATATTAGTATATAACTTCATGATAAATAACAATGCGTAGGCCGGCTAATTTTAGCTAGGACAGTGAATTCGTTACCGAGTACTTTGTGAGTACCGACCGTTATAAGCGTGGAAGCTTATCAACTTTAGCTTGAAATATCTTTCGGTAGGAATGTTTACATGTAAAATGTGATCAATTTACAATATATTTTGGTATCGTCTATCGATTTCAAGTAATAACTCCATTTTGTGTGTGGAAAAATGTAATTATTTCCATTTAATTTAATATAGGCAGAAAATATAGGCAGTTCGCGCCGCTTCCAGGGCGAAAACAAATCCACAACTGATTACTTGCCGTTAGTAACTACGCCCGTTAGTGACATATTTCAATAACTGGGTATTTTCTCTTCTGTTACCAATTTGCAAAGGCTTCTGGGTGTACTTCTGGGATTTGAGGCTTCTCTCTGGTTATAATGGAGTTGTGAGAGCATCCTTGTCAGCCGCTCCTCTGCTTAGTTCTTCGTCTATATCATTGTATCTGCTGCTGGCCGGAGTTCCCGTGGCCCGAACACGAAGAAGCATGGCTGCTTCCGAAGGAGGATCTAGCGACCACAGCACCGAAACGCGGAACTCTCGCCAGTATCGCCGCAGCAATGATTCCGTGCTAAAACAGTTTGAAAGCATGTAGGCTGGCGGAGTGTTTTTTCCTGACCTTTAAGTTTTCACTCTCTACTCTTAAGTCTCTTTCCCTCCCTACTTCTCTACTTTGTAGCGTGGATGTGTGGTTTTTAACTTTGCATCCATCTTAACCTGACTCTGCTGGAATAAACCGTCTTGCGTGGAAAGGCGCTGAGATCGTGAATAAAACAAACACAACGGGAACGCGATGAACCATATTTATCCGATTACATCTGAACCCTCAAATCACACAGTAATGAGGGATGTCCAGTGCAGCGGCTAGTATAGCAGCGACTGTGCTGTGTAGATCTGAGTAACAGCTACCCAGATAATAATGAATGACTAGAATAATGACTCGAATCCGTAGTTTTTCTCTGTGATGGACTCCCTGCCTACACGTCGCCAGTCTCGCGAAAGAATTTCACCACAAACTCGCGCTTTTGGTATGTTGGTGCATCCGGATCCCGCATGCGCCGGCCCTTGGCTTTCAGGTACTCACAGTCAAAGTTTCTTGAAAAGTTTTTTCTCTTGAAAGCCAAAAATGTACCCTGTCTTTTGTAGGTGGCATGGTCAAACTTGAACTGTGGTGGTAAGCAAACTTAGTTTTGTTTTCCCGGATGGCCGGAGATCCAATTTACACTGTTGACCTGGGCGGCATGGAAGACGAAACGGGTGAAACCACGTGGAGGCAAACCCAGTGCCAAGGTCAGAGCCAGTCAGGCCTCATGGCCAACACCGCCAACAACAAGCGCTCAAATGAATTTGATTGTAAACAGAGCGTGAGTATTGTCTTTCCATGCGCATCAAAATGCTTCCAAACAGGGAAAATTAAACGTACCGATACCAGAATGGTTCTTTTGTTGCTTTTTGGTCACCGGGAGGGGGCGGGAGATTCCGGATGCCCGTAATTTCATAGTTTACGACTGGGTAGGCAAATTCTCGCCACTGCACTGGGTGGACATCTTGGAGCACTGGGTGGGCATTTGCCCACCCAGTTACTTACTTACGGGAGGCCCTGCACTTCCTGTATTACGGAGAGATTAGCATAGTGTATGTATGTACCAGGCTTACAGAAAGGAATAAATCTGCCCGAGATAATTGAGCGAGTAACAATCCAGGAAGATACGATACCATCAGTGTTATGATTTTATCGCGAAGTCGGGTGCGCCGTCTTTCTGAGAAAACCGAGTTCGCCGGCGTCATCCCACTCCCATCAAGCAGCGCACCATCCGAGGAGCAGGCGTGTCTCCCGAGAGACCGTGGAGACAATCCCAGACCGACGCGTCTCCTCCATTTCCGCCCCCTCCCCCCCCCCCCCCCCCCCCCCAGCGCCCCCTGCAGCCGAAACATGTGATTCATTACGCCGTCTAGCGAGCGAGAGATCGAGCTGGCAGGCGAGGATCATGTAAATGCCGGGCTGTTCTGCTCCGCTCTCGCCGGGCCGGTCGAACAGAGCCGCTCACGTGGGGGTGGGGGTGGGGGTGGGGTAGGGCGCCGCTCGACATCTCGCGGTATTTACAGAGGCCGGCAGCTCGGCTGTCGGTGGAGGCAGTCCCGCTCGATAAGTCGGTCATGCGTGCCGTCCCGAGAGCAGCGCCGGCGGCGGCGGCGGCGGCACACAGACGACCAGCGGCCGGCCGGCCTGCACACCGCCCCAGGACAGCAGGACGGCGGGAAGACGGCTGCACACCGCTCCAGGGCAGCTGGACGGCGGGAAGACGGCTGCACACCGCCCCAGGACAGCAGGACGGCGGGAAGACGGCTGCACACCGCCCCAAGACAGCTGGACGGCGGGAAGACGGCCAGGACAGCTGGACGAGGGAAGACGGCTGCACACCGCCCCAGAACAGCTGGACGGAGGGAAGACGGCTGCACACCGCCCCAGGACAGCTGGACGGCGGGAAGACGGCCAGGACAGCTGGACGAGGGAAGACGGCTGCACACCGCCCCAGGACAGCTGGACGGAGGGAAGACGGCTGCACACCGCCCCAGGACAGCTGGACGGCGGGAAGACGGTCAGGACAGCTGGACGAGGGAAGACGGCTGCACACCGCCCCAGGACAGCTGGACGGCGGGAAGACGGCCAGGACAGCTGGACGAGGGAAGACGGCTGCACACCGCCCCAGGACAGCTGGACGGCGGGAAGACGGCCAGGACAGCTGGAGGAGGGAAGACGGCTGCACACCGCCCCAGGACAGCTGGACGGCGGGAAGACGGCCAGGACAGCTGGACGAGGGAAGACGGCTGCACACCGCCCCAGGACAGCTGGACGGCGGGAAGACGGCTGCACAACGCCCCAGGACAGCTGGACGGCGGGAAGACGGCCAGGACAGCTGGACGGCGGGAAGACGGCTGCACACCGCCCCAGGACAGCTGGACGGCGGGAAGACGGCCAGGACAGCTGGACGAGGGAAGACGGCTGCACACCGCCCCAGGACAGCTGGACGGCGGGAAGACGGCAGGAGGATGACGAGAGGACGGAAGGAAGACACAGGAGGATCGCAGGAGGACACATGAGGACGACTGGACACACCCCGCCCGAGGACGGTGTGAGTACGGCCAGGAGAATATCGGGAGACGGGAGGACGAGCGGAGGACGGCAGGGGACACAAGAGGTCACAAGAGGTCGACCGAATAATGCCCGGAAGACAAGACGACGGCAGGAGGACGGTCAGAGGACAAAGGAGGACGGAATGAGGACACAGCAGGATGGACGCAATAACACAGGGGGAAGGCTCAACGACTGGAAACACTATGAAGTACATATGCACAGATTGACGGGCCTGACAAAGCCAAAATTATATTTGCAATGGTTAATTCAGGGGCAAAGCGATTCCATTCTATCGAGCGATAATCTGTATTCTCCGAAGATTTGCTATCAGATAGGCCCCTCCATAGGCGATCGAAGAGATTGGAGTGTGAAGGCGGACGTAGTAAATAGTCTGGCATCGAGAGATAGTCACAAATTGTGAGTTATGACTTATGAGCATAAGGCTTCAAACAAATAACTGCGTAAATAGCTGACAGGGTAATAAAATGCGTGTCCTTCTTTCTTGGGCCTATTTTCCGTTCAACAGTCACTGGCAAACACTTCTGCCAGTCATAAAATGGCACAAACCCAGCTAGATAAATCAAGGATAAGGCAGTATTCAGAGAAACCCAGATAGAAAACAGTCGGCGTGTCGTTTGAGCAGGGCTGCACGTGTTGACCATGTGTTCTGTCTGCCAACGCCAGGGATTCGCGCACCTTGCGGCGGACCATTTCGGCCACGGCAGCCGCTCGGTTTCCGCCAGCTGCCAGACATCAGCGTCTGGGCACTGACGACGTCACCCCCGACTGTCAGAAGTCAGACCAGATCTCAACATCAAACACCCAGAGATATTCCTGCACGTCATAACACCGCCGCTAACTAAACATGTTGACACGTGTCGCAGCCCGTTGACTAACATCACGCGTCTTGTATGCAAAGTATACAGAGCATCTCTAAAAACCCAACAACGCCCAATATCCGGGCTTCAGCCGTATCTGCGACGCATAAACGTCGCAGATACGGCTGACTATTTACTGACTATTACGCTAATTGACTATTTAGATTCTGCAATCTGCAGGCCTACCACACTTGCAAACTGAAGCTGAGTGACAAGAAGTCTGGGAACGATGAACACAAACGCATCGGAGAGGCAGTGTTTTTCGCCCGGTTTGCAAAAGCAATGCAAAGCAGAAAGCATCCTGATCTAAAGCAACAATGGATCAGGATGGATACAAACAGGCTAACCACTCCTCATATACCGTGCAACAAGCTTCACAATCCCCATAGTCAGAATAAGACGGTTGAATTTCGACACGTTGCACAGTTGCCATCAGGAGCGGCGCCACAGGGGAGGGGAGGGGGGGGGGGGGGGGGGGGGGTTCGCGGGGACGCGTCCCCCTATCTTCAGATAGCGGGGTACAGTACCCCCTATCCCAGCAACCTTTCGCTGGGAAAAATGTACTCCGTGTATATAATTTCCCTCATGTGTCGCCAATGTTTTCCATGTTGAAGCTCAATCAAATTTGGCGAACATTGTATCAGCATACCTACAAATCTGACGATCCTGAGACCATGGACACTGCCATGCTGAAAATTATGCGTTTTCAATCTAACATATGGATGGTGTGTACAGTGTGTTTTACCGATAATAGTCGTAATCTAAGGCTTGGGATGGAAAGTATGGCCCAAAACTAAAATACCTTAATTTTGACCTTTGATCTGACTGTGACCTGACATGTGTCCTTATTTTTGTATCGCGTATGCTTTAGATGCGTCTCATTGAGAGCTTTAGATTGCCTCCTTGCGCGTTATTGGTTCGGAAGATAACGAGGGGGCAGAATCTGCCCCCCCCAGTTTTCGGCTGAATACCCCAGCGGGGCGCGGGTTAATGAAGCACTAATACTGAATGTTTCGAGGCCCCAAAACATTCATCTTCGATCATAGGTAAAATGCCAGGCATCAACATCACTTTGCATTCATTAGCCGTGTTCAAGAAAACATTTGTACGGACTACGGTGTGTACACTGTACAGTGTGTTTCACCCTATTATCCCACAAAGTGCTCACAAAGGTATAATGCATCTCCCGCATGAGCAAAAGTGAAACTGTAAGCAAAGATCAGGGTCAGGATCAAGTCACAAAAGGTCACTATTGGCAAGAGGTCTACGAAAGTCATGCGACGAATGTTTTATGGGTTATATTACACGTATAATTCTATAGTAGCACCCATTTTCACAACCTGAACCCCATATAATGGCCCTCAGGTCAAGATCAGGTCACATAAGGTCAAAATTTGAAATTGATTAGCACGCGCACAGCAGGGGTCTGCGCCAAACACGAACGCCCGGGGGGAGCATTTCAGCCCCCTCCCCCCTAAGATCTCGAAAACCACGCAACGTAGCAACAAGCGGAAAACGGTATTAGATAGCTCGAGACAAGCTCTATCGAAAATATACCAGTCTTTTTTATGTCTGGTCAATATTGAGGTCACCAGAGGTCATCAAGGGTTAAATTTTCCAGTTTTAGGACTTCGCTCCAGAAACCCCCAGATATCACAGGAACTATCATAGCTAGGAACAAACTGAAAAAGCAATGAAAGCTCTTGCAAAATGCAATCGCTAAGGTGTCCTCAAATTTTAACTCAGATCAATAGTTTAAGCTCCAGAGGTCATTAAAGGTCAAAAAGGCTATTTTGGCAAAGCTGTTTTTCGAAATAACATTTTACCTAATAAAGATAAGGCAATAATTGTGCCGCCATCGTGTTTTATCGTCAAGGCGCTTCGAGTCATATTCATGTTGACCAGGTTAAGTCAACATGGAAATTTGACCTCAGGTCAAGGTCAAGTGGTGACCCACGTAGGCCAAGTTGCATATTGGGAGACGTGTTTCGATTAGACAAACACGTTGGTACCGGTTCCACTTCTCTATCTTCATTATGTCGAGAGTTATATACAAAAAGTGTTGGTGACCAAGGATAACCTCGGCTGACCCTGTAGGGGTCACTGAACAAAAATTGCACCTGGCTCATCATGAATAGCCTATGATAACATGATCCAAAAGGCATTGGGCTGCTATCATGCATATCCTATCATGCATATCCTATACGCGGAAGTTCTTAGAAGAAGCAAAATTGCATAAAAAGGAGGAGACTCACCTGCGGACTGACCTGGGGAGCCCCGAATGGTGACGTGATGCGCTAAGCAGCCTGGGGAGTGGGAGGGTGGGGTGTATCCGGCGGCCGGAGTGATGGCGAGAACTATTATTTGCTCGAAACTGTGCATTTGTTTTATTTTTGTATCGCCCATGTATTTATTGTAGCTGAATACAAATCAGCCTCAGATTGGGCGGGAGAGGCACCACGGCTAAGCCAACGGCTTATGTGCCAATCCATAGCCATGATATTGTATCATAATCTATGACCTTTTTGTGAAAATACATTATTATTATTATTATCCTCGGAATAGGAAGTATTTGAATATTCCCCATTGACTTATAATGGGGAGGTCACGAAATTGACCCGATCTAAGGTCACCGGTATAAAACAAAAATCCGAGATAAACGAATTGTAGGCACCTATGGCCTTATGAAATCCTTTGAATTTGAAACCGATCGGCTAACAACTGTGGCTGTGGTATGACCGCACACTTTTTTGAGGTGGGGTCACGTGACCTGGCCTGGTACCCTGACCTGAGATGATCCGGGTTAACAATTTTACACTATGTGGGTAAATGATGCCCAAACAGTTGTGCCAAATTTGGCGGCGCTGCGCGCCGCCGTTTTCCCGCTATTTATGAAAAACCGGAGGGGGCGGAAACCACCCCCCCGGCCGTGCGCGTGTTAATATAAATAAAAATGGCATGTTTCTAGACCAGTTTGGTTCAGAAACACAGCGGTGGCATTTATTTGTCTGTACCTATCTGGTCCATAAAAGACAAAAAACGTAACTTAAAAAATGACGTCATGAGTAACTTATACTTAGGGAGCCACAAGTCAGTCAAAAATAAAGATATTGATTTGAAATTTGGTTTGGATATCGTCCATACTAAGTTCTCCCATATATATTCCGTTTTTATTTAATATCTTCAAATGTTTTGATTTTGTGGAATTTTTCCCCGAAAAAGAAATCCGTTTGTTTGTGTGGGTAAAAAAACAAAATTGTGCAAATCCGAGATAGCCTATCATACTATTATTGATGAATATCATTGAATAATCATTATAATTGACATTGAATGATAGTACTACCATACTATCATTTCCGTTCTTTTAACGCTTTTTATTTGATATTTGCAGAAAAAAAATGATTTTCTACGATTAAACAAATGGACCCGTCCCCCCCCCCCCTATCCAAAATTGATGGCGCCGCCCATGGCTGCCATGTTGTTAATCGCCAATCGCATTATTTCGAATGTATTAAAGGCATGTTTGGTTTGCGTGTTCTTAAAATCTCGACAGTTTATCATCCCCTTTCCTATTTTCCATCTCATCTCTTTTCATCTGTGCGCCCAATAACACAGAGAATAACCACTCATTTCTCACGGAGTGTTAGCCAATATCAACAGATACACACTCCACGTCCATCCACACCCTCATAGGGAGGCAGTCTGCACAGACCGCAGTCTGCACAGACCGCAGCCGGAGTCAGACTGGGAGCCGGAGTCAGAGTCAGATGACCATCCCAGTGACCATTCAAAGACAAAACAATATCCGCGTGCCTGCCGGCACCACTCTCCTCTCCCGGAGACACAGTCGGGCGTATCAGGCCATGTGTCACGTCCCAGCAAGCGGTCGGCAGCCGAGAGCACACGTCCAGCTTTTCGGCACACCTCCCGCTGGCTCGCGAGGCACGTGCTGCGTGGCACGAGCCAGCCGGCGAAAGTGCAGGAGCGTCCCGGCATGCCGGGCGGCGCCGCATGGCTCCTTAGCACGCGGAGGGATTTCGCCGGATGGCGGGCCACGCCTGGTCCGAGCCTGACCGAGCTGGGCCAAGCCGGGCCGAGACGGGCCGAGACGGGCCGAGACGGGCCGAGACGCGCCGAGACGGGCCGAGACGGGCCGTTCATAACGGTTATCATGCACGGCGTGCCTCCACCGAATGCCGGCCGAGCGCAGCGCGACGCGATAATGGCGCTCGCCAGGCAGGCCGAGAAGAGAGATGGCTGCGAGGGGCGGCCGGGAATGCCGGCAGCACGGCGCCGGGCGTACCCCGGCCGTCCTCCGGCGTACCCCGGCGTGCTTCGGCGTGCTCCGGCGTGCTCCGGCGTGCTCCGGGCTGCAGCCGGCGCGGTCCCGCCCCGCCCAGACGCGGGACGACCACTTGGCCACAGCTGGTGACCGTCGTTCCGGAGACAACGCAGAGAGGAATCGACGCCGATCACGACATCCGACGGCAGAGAGTTGGCCGAGGTGGGGAGTTGGGAGGTGGGGAGGCAGGAAGTTGGGAAGTGAGGAGTTGGGAGGCGGAGAGGGAGACTTGGAAGGCGATAAGTTGGAAGGCGAGTTGGCAGTTCAGCGCGGAGTTGAGAGGGTACTACTGAGTTGCAGACATGTGCAATGTGCATGGATTCCAGAGAAGGATCTATGATCCCAGTGGATCCCACGGGAATTTTCTTTAATCTATGATCCAGTGGATCCCACAGCAAAAATATCAGGTTTGATCTATGATCCAGTGGATCCCACGGCAAAAATATAAGGTTTGATCTATGATCCAGTGAATCCCACGGCAAAAATATCAGGTTTGATCTATGATCCAGTGGATCCCACGGCAAAAATATAAGGTTGGATCTATGATCCCAGTGGATCCCACGACATAATTCAAGCATGTTTTTCAGAATCCCATTGGATCCCATGGTAAAACTACAATGCATTCATGACTCATGAGCCAACATTGATTACAATCTTGGATCACATCAGTCTCTCAAAAGTTAACCTCCTTAATTCATAATAGTTAACCTCCTACAAGATCATATGTTCACAATACATACCTATAATACTATTGACATTAATATATACTATTACTACATACTAGCCGTAGCCATGCGATTGTCAGAATTTAGCACTGAAAAATATCAACATCGGATTTCAGAGTCAGAGGCCTTACCTACCTCAAAATTGTCCTGAAAAGCTGCGTGATGGTCTGCAGATGGATATTTACGGATCACAACAAGGCGGTTAATTGTGAAATCAATTGTTAAAGTGACATATTAATGCTGTAACTACTAACTTATCTGCTAAGGGTGACGATCACCTCTCACGTGAACATATGTATAAACAAAAATAAAAACATTATAATAAAGGGGGCCGCACACTGCGCCATTCGGCGCGTGTCCGCTGGCTGAATGTCACAACAAACTGGTCTGGACGGACGAGCCGAACACCGCGGAACAGCGGAATTTCGCAGTGATATCGCGCGCCGAATGGCGCAGTGTGCGGCCGCCTTTATGATGCATTTGCCTATGTTTGCATTCCGCCGCAGCCTTATCACAGATGTGTCCTTCGGCATACCTCAGTTGAGTATCATTACGTCATGGGCTCATGGCTCGTGCCTCTTAGCCAATGGGAAGACGTTTTAATTGTTGGCCTCAGCCCAGCCATGTTTACATTGTAATTTCTACCTATATTTGTGTATAATTGTGCAAGAATATATATAATTATATATGTATACATATTATATATATATATATATATATATATATATATATATATATATATATATATATATATACATATATATATATATATATATATATATATATATATATATATATATATATATATATATATAAATGACGAGTTATTATTTGTTTGTATAGTGGCAACGGCAAGAGATTCTGCGAATGAGTGACGTCACCACTGACTACTGACTGACGAGTGACGACTATATTTACAAACAAGCAGTTCAATCAGCTACCGGAAACAACACGAGGTCTCACACACACACACACACACACACACACACACACTGCTTTCAAAAATAATATCATTGAGCAGCTGGGATTACCAAGTCCTCCGCAATTCTATACAGATGGGTCAAAAATGGGTAATATTCACCAAACCAGATTGAAAAGCGAAATGTCCCATTTTAATTCTTATTTATTTTAACTCTAAAAATCGGACACACCAGCATGTTCCTGCGGTCACCAAATGGAAAATGTTAAACGCTTTATACTTGCATGCCCCAAATACATCCTCGAAAGAAACACACTGTTCGAAAAATTTCAAACACACCGCATTGTGATTTCAGAAATATCCCGACCTACATCCAACTCCAAATCCTCATGCATGGACAGAATCTCGGCGGCGGCGATGGTCGCGCGGTGGCTAAGTATCTTCAGGCCTATATTTTAAGATCAAGAAGATTTGACTGTGATAGTAGCAGATAAATTGTTAGCGGACGAGCGAGACGAGCCTGGCGAGGTGTGCAGTGACGGGCGGGCTTCTTTTAGCCATAGGCCTGCAGGCCTGACGTAGCGGCGGCGGTGGAGGTACTCGAGAAAATGCATGTTTACTTTGAGTTGGTACCTAGACTTAAGCGCCTGTAAGCGCTTCTGTGCCAATTCACCCGTAATTTGTATTTACTTCCTATTTCTGTTAATAAACGTGATGATGACTGTGTCTATCTTATTGCGTCATTGTGTTAAAGCAGAAACGTTCAACATAGTACCTGCCACCTGGTTAGTTTTCTTTTATGTGCAGCCTTGGAAATCAGTCACAATTTTTTTTTCTCTCGAAAAGCTTCATCACCGAGACAGAAACTGCAAAGTAGCATTACTAACGTCATAGGTACAAAATACAAATAATCACTAGTTGATGACGTAATGGCGTTCGATAATAAATTACACTTGCGTTCTCTTTAGCCGGTGCCTTTACATTCATTTATTCTCGTTCACTTTTTGGTAGGGTGGCCTGGTTGGTATTGATAATAATTTGACGATATGTTGTATAACAGAGAATGCCAACATCCTTATTCACTGACACATCTGCTCCCGCACTCCACTAAGCCAAAAAGGTATGACGTCATAGGACTAAACAAAAGTGATTGGGATCAGATGTGGATATGATGACTGACATTGAAAGCATTCGACATTGAACTCTTAGATTGTAACCAGTTATCCACTTATATCTTGGTATATACGGCCTTGATTGAAACCTGCCGAGATTGGTTGTGGATTTAAAGGTATTCCGTAGTCACTGGTTTCTGATTTTTAGAATATTTTATTTGAGGAGGAACGTTTTGGTTGATGTAAGTTTTTGTTGCTGGCTGCCACCATGAATTGTGTATTGGTAATTGGTATTGGGATGATTTTTAAGCTGTATATTATTTTTACATATACAATTTTTAAGCTGTATATTACTGTGGACTGTGGGGTTGAGGTTCAAAAGTCAAGTGTCATGAATATAACTAAGCTATGCTTAACAAGCTTGGTACTGCTCTGCTGTTGAGAGGTCTATTTTAAATCTTAGTATCTCGCCTTGTTACAATTTACAATCAAAGTTGCATTGGAGCCATGTTGAAGCTGCAAAGTGTTATTGGATCATGTTTGAGATGGTGGAACTTCTAATAATATCATAATTTTTCCTCGCCTTTTTTTCAAAGATGCTTCCGTATTCATTACTATCACAGGGTATCACACAGTAAAATGTATTACTTCAGCTTTTAACTTTCAGTTTGATATTGATTTAAATGTTTTGTTTGTACAGCTGACATTTATTAATATATGCTGGATCTACTGGATCCCACGGGGTATTTTGTTGGTATGGATCTATGATCCCAGTGGATCTCTTGGCAACAATACAATGTTGGATCTATGATCCGGTGGATCCCACGGACAAACTATAAGGTTGGATCTATGATCTCAGTGGATCTCTCGACAAAACTGAGAGGGTGGATATATGATCCCATAGGATCCCGAATCCAGATTACTGGGATCAGATCCCGGGATCCATTTTTGTGATCCATGCACATGTCTGTTGAGTTGGGAGTTAATTGCGGAGTTGGTAGTTAGCTGCGAAGTAGTGAAGGGACTGCCTAGTTGGGAGTTTATCGCAGCGGTGAAGGGACGGCAAAATTGGGAGTTTATCGAGGAATTCGGAGCAGACCACCGAGTTGGAAGTTTTATCGCGGAGTAGTGGAGAGACTGGTAAGTTGGGAGTTGGGGACGAAACGCGGAACGCTGGGAAAGATACAGATACTTATTTGTGTGCGTCGCGACGCACAAACGCGTCGCGTCGAAGCACGTATGGATCACGACGGATAGATGGATAGATGCCAATGGATCACGACGGTGCCGATAACAAGAACACATATAACTTGTCCAGAACTGGTGACAAATGACACAAAATGCTAAACAAAATCGGAAAATGTTCGAACGTTCTTTTGAATACAGATGTCAAGAATAACTGTGTTGTGGAAAGCAAACTGTAATTGCCAGTGTTCGGGCAATTAGTCCTAGACAACAGTGTCAAGGATGGTGGACGGTGGGCCCTGCAGCACTGAAAATTAATATTTAATCAAATATTTATAATTATATATCCTATAGGTAGGTACCGCAAGAACAGTCGATTTCGTAACCTTTATATAAATGATAAATCCCTCTAAAATGAAGAAACATTTATAATCATTCCCCTGTTCGCAAGGCTGGAGAAGCCCACCTCATCGGGCCACCACCGCCCACCACCGCCCTGCCACCACCGCCCTGCCACCACCGCCCACCACCGCCCACCACCGCCCACCACCGCCCTGCCACCACCGCCCAACACCGCCCTGCCACTACCGCCCACCACCGCCCTGCCACCACCGCCCTATCACCACCGCCCTGCCACCACCGCCCACCACCGCCCTGCCACCACCGCCTACCACCGCCCTGCCACCACCGCCCTGCCACCACCGCCCAACACCGCCCTGCCACCACCGCCAACCATCGCCCTGCCACCACCGCCCAACACCGCCCTGCCACCACCGCCCAACACCGCCCTGCCACCACCACCCACCACCGCCCACCACCGCCCACCACCGCCCAACACCGCCCAACACCGCCCTGTCACCACCGCCCACCACCGCCCACCACCACCCACCACCGCCCACCACCGCCCACCACCGTCCTGCCACCACCGCCCACCACCGCCCTGCCACCGCCCGATCGCCGCCTGACGCCATCAGCTCCCGGCAGAGCAGGGAGATACGACTCCGGGCCACATACCACCGCCGACATTAGGAAGTAATCAGCACGGAACGCAGACGGGCAATGCTACAATTGCATTCCAGCGCCCCCCCCCCCCCCCGCCCACACACCTCCCGCCAGGTTCCCGCGAAGGAAAGAAATGGCACCTCGCCGACGAACAGCTCAATAAGTAACGTTTTGAAA
Organism: Chirona hameri; assembly: GCA_036785665.1. NCBI lineage: Eukaryota > Metazoa > Arthropoda > Thecostraca > Balanomorpha > Balanidae > Chirona > Chirona hameri. The sequence continues at coordinate 99,145 of JAXIVJ010001797.1, forward strand.
ATTATATATTTCTTGAAGTTGGGCATTTGCTAAAAGTATCAGGGAAAACTTCTTGCCCACAAATGCAATCTCGGAACAATTGTAGCTGACGTCAGTGACGAATTGAAGCCTAAATTCCACTAATATATGGGAGAGAACAGGCTGGTACAGCTTACCTACAAACTTATCACGCTGACACTATTTTGAGACAGCTGCGTAGCATTTAGGTGTGTGCATATAGAATCAAGATACAACATTTAGTAGGTACATTAAATATTGTGAGGCTTAAAATCGTTCAGCGCGAGGCATAGACGTCGCGTCGGCGAGGCATAGACGTCGCGTCGTCGGCGAGGCATAGACGTCGCGTCGGCGAGGCATAGACGTCGCGTCGTCGGCGAGGCATATACGTCGCGTCGGCGAGGCATAGACGTCGTGTCGGCGAGGCATAGACGTCGCGTCGGCGAGGCATAGACGTCGCGTCGGCGAGGCATAGACGTCGCGTCGGCGAGACCAAAAGCCCGACATAAATCGTCTCCAGCGACGCCGCACAGCCGTGTCTCTTCACACAGCCGGGGAGGCAAAGTAAGCCGTCCTCTGACCGCTGCCGATAATATCAGTCTACCAATAGGCCAGAATGTTGCAGTCAGTGTTTATAATGAGGACGGGGAGGTAAAGTAAGCCGTCCTCTGACCGCTGCCGATAATATCAGTCTACCAATAGGCCAGAATGTTGCAGTCAGTGTTTATAATGAGGACGGGGAGGCAAAGTAAGCCGTCCTCTGACCGCTGCCGATAATATCAGTCTACCAATAGGCCAGAATGCTGCAGTCAGTGTTTATAATGAGGACGGGGAGGCAAAGTAAGCCGTCCTCTGACCGCTGCCGATAATATCAGTCTACCAATAGGCCAGAATGCTGCAGTCAGTGTTTATAATGAGGACGGGGAGGCAAAGTAAGCCGTCCTCTGACCGCTGCCGATAATATCAGTCTACCAATAGGCCAGAATGCTGCAGTCAGTGTTTATAATGAGGACGGGGAGGCAAAGTAAGCCGTCCTCTGACCGCTGCCGATAATATCAGTCTACCAATAGGCCAGAATGTTGCAGTCAGTGTTTATAATGAGGACGGGGAGGTAAAGTAAGCCGTCCTCTGACCGCTGCCGATAATATCAGTCTACCAATAGGCCAGAATGTTGCAGTCAGTGTTTATAATGAGGACGGGGAGGCAAAGTAAGCCGTCCTCTGACCGCTGCCGATAATATCAGTCTACCAATAGGCCAGAATGTTGCAGTCAGTGTTTATAATGAGGACGGGGAGGTAAAGTAAGCCGTCCTCTGACCGCTGCCGATAATATCAGTCTACCAATAGGCCAGAATGTTGCAGTCAGTGTTTATAATGAGGACGGGGAGGCAAAGTAAGCCGTCCTCTGACCGCTGCCGATAATATCAGTCTACCAATAGGCCAGAATGTTGCAGTCAGTGTTTATAATGAGGACGGGGAGGCAAAGTAAGCCGTCCTCTGACCGCTGCCGATATCAGTCTACCAATAGGCCAGAATGTTGCAGTCAGTGTTTATAATGAGGACGGGGAGGCAAAGTAAGCCGTCCTCTGACCGCTGCCGATAATATCAGTCTACCAATAGGCCAGAATGTTGCAGTCAGTGTTTATAATGAGGACGGGGAGGCAAAGTAAGCCGTCCTCTGACCGCTGCCGATAATATCAGTCTACCAATAGGCCAGAATGCTGCAGTCAGTGTTTATAATGCAGGAGACGAGCACTTGAGCGCAACAAACGTACAGGCACCGGAGCCCGCAGTCCTGCGTATCACAAGAACAAAGCAACACGTTTATATGATTGTACTGCGTGCAATGCAGACCTGAAGACAAGTTGACAGTGGCGAGATTTAGCCTTCATTCACCCTCTAAACACTGCATCCCGTGAATACCAAGAAGCGATGGACACACAAAGAAATGGAAATTAAACATGCCCTATCCCATCCAATGTCAATCACATTACATAAACAGTTAAACACTGGATATCACTTTATGACGCTTGACTTGCTTCATGTCGGCAAATAACCCGCTTCCTGTTTGTGCCCCAGTCTGTGACTCGGCTCTTCAAGGTATTGAATTAGCATATTTACGACCGATTTCTTGACATTCAGTAAAGGCTCAACAGTTATAATGTCATTGTTTGCCACCCTCTGTCATTCATTTAGCCACAATGGTACTCGGTCGGGTCCTGACCCTCAGGTTGGGGAAATTTCCGTCTGTTAATATTTCATTTAACTCAATTTAACGCCACAATGGCAGTGATGTGATTGTGATTGGCAATATTTTTGTCACAGTCACAATGTCTGCAAGTGTCATTTTTACAGGGAAATAATGACCTTTTTCAACAAAAAATGGCGTTATTACATGAAATTGACAGAGGAGACCAAAATATATTGTAAATTGATCCCATTTTGCATATACACATTCCTACCGAAAGATATTTCAAGTTAAAGTTCATAAGAGTTCCACACTTTTAACGACTGGTATTCTCAAGTACCTGGTAATGAATTTGGGTCCCCACGAAAATCCGGTATTGTTTTTTTGACGAAATGGTATGGACTATATGTATTGCACTCGGTCTATTATGATTATGTGCCCTACTATCCTTAAAGGGAATAGGTCACCTTGAAAGTTGTCTTGAAATTCAACCATACGGTGTATCTTGAGCTCAAAACTACGAATATGACTTTGGTTTGGACAACTGATGGGTATATGTGGAGAAAGAAGTAAGTTTCTCTTTGCATTTCACGATAAATCGTACGATAGCAGCTGGCGTTATGGCTCCGCCCCGCTCACATATTTGCGAAGTGTATACAGCTGGTGGGCGTGTTTGGAAATAGCAACCACTTAGGGAAACATAACATAAGTCAGTCACAAATATAGATATTGCCTTTTTTCTCTTTTTTTCTTCTTTTTGTTGTTGTTGGGGGGGGGGGGGCATCGTCCATACTTGTTTCTCCAATATATCTCCGGTTTTTGAATATGTTTGAACACTTTGATTTTGGGAAATTGTTCCCCCAAAAATAATTTTTGGGGGAACAATTTCCCAAAATGAAACTTTTCAAACATATTCAAAAACCGGAATATATATTGGAGAACCAAGTATGGACGATGTTTTTTCTTGGAGCGTGACGGACTTCATTTCTGACCTTCATTTCTAACTTAGACGTCATTTTTCTTTACTTAAAAACGGTTAAGTTTTGGGGAAAATGACCTGAATAATTTATACTTTTTAAGAACGGCCAAAGATAATGGCTATCTCAGTTCAAACCCAATACAAAGGTGAAACATTCCATATTCACCCTTCCCAAAGGTCATTTAGCACCCTTCATTTCTCGGACTTCATTTCTGGCCCTATGACTTGTTTACAAATCAACATTCCTTCACATGAAAGAAAAGCGCCAGATATGTAAAACCAGAGTAGTGATGGACCATATTGTTCGTCACTATACACATTCTAGTACACATTTTTTATTTCCCAAAATTGTATTTGAGAAATATAAAAAATTGTTATTTCACTATTCAATTGAAGCACGATCAATTTGATGCCATACATGTGCCACATAAAAATACAAATAAATAAATCAAAAGGTCAATATTTCCTTATAACAATTTAAACCCTGATGACATCCTAGCCTTGCACGGTCAAGTGCAGCTCTAACTACTCGATTACGTAATCCATTATAAGCCGAATTAAGAGTTTCGGAGTAAATACTAGATACATGTTCATGCTTCATTGCAAATCTCTATTTCATGAGAGCCCGAGAGTTTCCCACGCCACTATCCGTTTTCCATCGCTAGTTAATAACGTGGCGTGTGGTTCACACATTATTTAAACCCCGGAGTACACAGCAGTTGTGGTGTGTTGGTTGTGTTCACACCGATGTATATTTCCCGACTGACTCCTCACTCTCTCCTCACTCTCCCTCTGTTCACCGCACCGCTTCCCACTGCAGCGTGCTGCCATTACCCGGACCAGACTCCCACATAAGCAGTCTGTGCGGCCACATATGGCCACATATAGACTCATATAGCCACATACACCCCTGTCCGTACACCTCCGCCAAACCACACCCTCTCCCCTCCGCCTCGAATCTGATCCCGCGGCACGAGGGGGGGGGGGGGGGGGGTAGCAGTCGACCCGTTCACCTTCATAGGTGAAAAACAAAGACGTCACCAAATCCCAAACACAAGCTTGAAGATCCGCTGCGCAAAACAACACACATGTCTTATGTTATCGAAAACTTCGAACCACAAGTTTCAAAACCTTTTCAGACATCAATTTATTTCACATAGCAACGAATAAGAAATATAAGCAATTATTTTATTTTTGTTTATGTTATTTGCCCTCCGGTCGACAGTTATCATTCTCTCCATGTTTACCGCCCTGCCAGAGCCCATCGTACGGCTGCGGTCGGCGGTGACCCCCCTTCCCCCCGTCGGCGGCGACGAGGCAGCACGGCCCGGTAATCGCCACCGCCGCCCGCCGCCCAGCGAGAGAGCAACAAAAACACCAGGCCATCGACGGCGACAGCGCCGGCAGCGACAGCCGACGCGCGCGCGTGGGCAGACGGACCTGCCAGAGAGAGAGCGAGAGAAACTAGAATTGGTCCCGTCGTATCGACAGGCCCGCGTCAGCGTCGATATGTTGCTAATAAGACAGCAGAGCTAGTGGTACTGCTGCTAATAAGACAGCAGAGCCAGTGGTACTGCTGCTAATAAGACAGCAGAGCCAGTGGTACTGCTGCTAATAAGACAGCAGAGCCAGTGGTACTGCTGCTAATAAGACAGCAGAGCCAGTGGTACTGCTGCTAATAAGACAGCAGAGCCAGTGGTACAGCTGCATGGATAACTATCACTGCGTGGCCGTGTGTCGCGCATTTAGGATTAACACTAACGCTAAATGACAGGACCGGTTCAAATTTCCACTAGCCAGCCAGGTCGCCGTGTCTCGATTTAGAGGCAGCGAGGCGAGGCGAGGCGGGGCGGGGGAGGAGAGCGCCGCGCTGTCGCGACCAAGATTTGTCGGCAGCTTTAGCCGGTATCGTCCGAACGCTGCCAGTTCCAGGCGACATTCGAGTGATCGGTCTCAAATTGGCCTCGTTTGGATGATGCGATCCGCAGAGACCGGGAGGCGCGGCACTGGATCGCCCGGGCCGGACACCATATTCGGCTGTATTCGTTCACAGTTTGCCGGTATGTAGAGCTAAAAAGGATGATTTAGCTAGATGCTCAGCTGCTACAGAGCATTATACTGGGCATGGCACAGGATGAGTCACGGGCGAGATGCAGGCCCGTGATACTGAGCGCGAGACATTTCTCCACAGGAAGCGTGATTCCTTGTTATGCACGTCCGTTGCGGACTCTGCAGGATCACATGGTTCCGACGAGAGTCCCGACTCGGCCCGGCTCAGTCAACATGGTCCCCAGTTATGGTCCCGGCTCGGCCCAGTCTTGTGTTATGGTCCCGGCTCGGTCCAGTCTTGTGGTATGGTCCCGGCTCGGTCCAGTCTTGTGGTATGGTCTCGGCTCGGTCCAGTCTTGTGTTATGGTCTCGGCTCGGTCTAGTCTTGTGTTATGGTCTCGGCTCGGTCCAGTCTTGTGTTATGGTCCCGGCTCGGTCTAGTATTGTGTCATGGTCCCGGCTCGGTCCAGTCTTGAGTTATGGTCCCGGCTCGGTCCAGTCTTGTGTTATGGTCCCGTCTCGGTCCAGTCTTGTGTTATGGTCCCGGCTCGGTCCAGTCTTGAGTTATGGTCCCGGCTCGGTCCAGTCTTGTGTTATGGTCCCGGCTCGGTCCAGTCTTGTGTTATGGTCCCAGCTCGGTCCAGTCTTGTGTTATGGTCCCGGCTCGGTCCAGTCTTGTGTTATGGTCTCGGCTCGACCCGGCACGACGCTGTCCCGCTGACTCTCTCGACACACGCACTGTCGGATCCAGCCTCTCTCCGTGGGGGGGGGGGGCATTTTATGTGGCAAAAGGGTACCCCCATTTGTTTTCCTCCGCGGATTTGGGCCGGTCACTTTATTTTGGTCTTCGAGCTTAAGAAATTCACTTCAAATTCAAAAAAATTGAGTTTGTATTGTTTTCCGAAAGAAAAAAATGTAGGGGGGGGGGGGTCAAAAACACAAGATTTCGAAAATCCGAGATAGCCATTTTGAAGAGAATGTCATTTCCTTTCTTTTGACGTTTTTATTTGCAATTTGCATCAAAACTATTTTCTACGATTGTTCAAACATTTATCGTTTTTCCACCCAAAATGACATGACGACGTGATTAAAACGTCATTATCTCTCAAAATATGATATCAATTTAATTGGAATTTGGTGAGAAGACGTAGTAGAATTGATGCAGCATAAGGTACGGACAGTTTGACGTTGACATCTATCATAGTTTTCAAGTTATTGAGAAAATCCGGGAGGGAGGGGGGAAGATTCTGACCCCTCCCCCCCCCCCGCGGGGCGCGGGTTAAGTGTCACTGGGGCTCCTTGAATTGCATCAGGTGCGCTGTTTTGTCTATCATTGAAAGAAAGGGATACATACAAACTTCAAATTAAATCACTCGAGAAAAAAACTTCCGTTTTCATGAAGTTTTCTCCTAATATAATTGTTTTCACGTTCAGTGCAGGGAGGGGGCATACTTGTATTGAATGCCCCTCCCAGATTCCTGTTGGGGCATTTGCCCCTGATGCCCCCCTCCTGCATCCGCCAATGCCAGCAATTACCGCCAAGGAGAGCCTCTGCCAGTTTTCTTTTTCAGAATTCATTTTCCCATTTTCCAAATTTGTATAAGCAATTACGAAAGTTGTGTCATGCCTCGAAGCGGCGCGAAATTTTCCGGTTTTGACTGTGGATAGCTGGATTTTGACTGCTGCAAAGACAATTTTTACGATTTTACGATAAATTGGGAACGCGCGGGCATACTTGTATTAAATACCCCCCCTCCCCCCAGATGCCTGTGGGGGGGGGAGGGGGGGCATTTGCTCCTGATGCCCCCCCCCCTGGATCCGCCATTGGACACACGCACTCCCCGGGCTGGCTCGGTGTCGGCACATCACACGAGTGCGTGCGTGACGAGGCCCGATTCTGACCGTACATGACATCGGTGATAGATGCCAGGCAGCTCGCACTGCGGTCGATCCCTGGGGCTCTAACGGATTCCTGGAGGTCGCCACATCACGTAGGTGAGCTCTCTAACAATTTAGATTATATAGCTCTGGTGAATATCGTGTTCAGCAACGGTGAGTGGCATGTTTATGATAATGCAACTGAAAGTAAGACATTTCCGCCAGCTGTACCGAGCCAATTTGAGACTTTGTTCCCTTTGGTAACCTTGTTCTTCTTGATATAGCCGTGTCTGGAAAAGTGCTGCGGAAACCTAAGCACATCCGAAATACCGGACACATGTATGCAATGCTGCCGCCGCTCGCTGCCCTGAGCCTCACCTCTCACTGACGAATGCGGCACCACTACCAGCTCCATCTCATTCCAGCGTCAGTAACACCGCTCGTCGGTCACAACACGACACTGACGCGGCCACGCCGACCGGTCACGAACCTCCACACACCCCACTCGCCGCGCACGCTCTCACCAGAGCGGCAATCAGCACCACTCGCGCCGTCCGCACGTTCCGCACGTTCCGCCCACGCGGCCACACGCCGCACCACCGCCGCCAGCGCGACTGAAGCCGGTCCGGCGCGCCGGCTCGGCGGCGCCCGCTGCGGCAGCAGCGGCGGTGCGGCGGCGCGCGCAGCCCCACCGCTACCGCCGCCGCTGCCGACGACCGACGATACCGACCACGTCGGCGCCGACGATCGATGCGTGCGGACCGCCAGATTGCCGGCGCCGGCCGGCGATGGCTTGGCTTCCGCGTGCACTGCTGAAAGGCAGGCAGGGGCGCGACGCGGGTACAGAGTAGACGTGATTTGGGATTATGGTGAAAGCTCAGCTGTATTCTCGAGTTCGATCAATTTCCCAAGCGAGATGAACCTCTAGCTGATAGATGAGAGTTGGTTTTCGCAGAAATGGCATCATTTCACTGGGATAGAGCTGCACATTTCAACCTAAAGCCAAAACGGGTATATAACAAGATGATATATACGCAAAACGAACGATAACGTAATAAATACCTACCAAGTACCAAGCAAGGGTGTAGGCAAGTGGGAGGGGGGCAAGGGGGAGGGCAAGGGAGGGGGGGAAAGGGGGGGGGGGGGGGCAAGGGGAGGGGGGCAAGTGGGAGGGCCCCCCCCCCCGAAGGGCCAAGCGGGCCCTCTGGCGGCCGAGCGAGGGACCCCTGGGGCCGAAGGCCCAAGTGTTTGGGATGGTGCCAGGCGCCCGCAAGACGCCTTACGTCGCATAAAAGAATGCCCACGAACCGGAAAAAATCGTAACACGAATAAATAACAGCACTTGCTTAGTCTGTTAAAGGCATGTATATTGTATATGCAAATACGTAGAAAGAGGCCTCAGCCAGTGTGGATATGGCCCTCTACCAGTTTTTAAAGGGCCCTGCCGATCTGCAGAGGGCCCACTATCGGCATTTAGAGGGCCCCTTCAGGTTGTAAAGGGCCCTCTGCCGGCCTGTATAGGGCACTGCCGATCTGTAGAGGGTCCCTGCCGATCTGGAGAGGGCTCTCTGCCGGCCATTAGTGGACCCTGCCGATCCGTAGATCACCCTCCTAATCTGTAGAGGGCCTCTGTCGGCATTTAGAGGGCCCTGCCGACCTGTAGAGGGCCCTCTTCCAGACTTTATGGGCCCTGTCGATCTGCAGAGGGCCCTCCGCTGGCCTTTAGAGGGCCCTGCCGATCTGTAGAGGGCCCTCTACCGGCCTTTATAGGGCCCTGCCGATCTGTAGAGGGTCCCTGCCAATCTGGAGATGGCCCTCTGCCGGCCTTTATAGGGCCCTGCCGATCTGTAGAGGGTCCCTGCCAATCTGGAGAGGGCCCTCTGCCGGCCTTTATAGGGCCCTGCCGATCTGTAGAGGGTCCCTGCCGATCTGTAGAGAGTCCCTGCCAATCTGGAGAGGGCCCTCTGTCAGCCTTTATAGGGCCCTGCCGATCTGTAGAGGGTCCCTGCCGATATGTAGAGGGTCCCTGCCAATCTGGAGAGGGCCCTCTGTCGGCATTTAGAGGGCCCTGCCGATCTGCAGATGGCCATCTACCGGCCTTTAGAGGCCCCTATCGATATGTAGAGAGCCCTCTGCTGGCCTTTAGAGCAGGCGCAGATCCAGGATTTCGGTCGGGGGGGGGGGGAGCGACATACAAAAAGTTGCGCCCTACGGGCATGGGCGCGACATGGGCGCGACATGGGCGCGACATGGGCGCGACATAGGCGCGACATGGGCGCGACCCGGGATCAGTGGGGGGGGGGGGGGGGGGGACGCCCTAGCGCCCCTGGATCCGGGCCTGATTTAGAGGGTCCTGTGGTAGTAGAGGTGGTCTGCCGGTCGAGCGCCGGTGAGGCTCTCGAAGGAAGACCAGTCCAAATTTGCATTGTTTTTCAGCGTATGCTAGTAACGTCTGAGAGGAGTACAAGGCTTTGACAATGTAGGCTTTGGCTTTGACTCGAACTCGCGCTGCCACTACCAGGAAAGGTCAGAAGCCCAGCGCTCTCCCACTGAGCTACAGGGGCGAACAAATCGCACGTTTCTGCACTATCAAAGACTTTTTAATGTTAGTTTCATAATTCCTACCCCCGAATCCAGATCACTGCACAATAATTTAGATGAGGCAGAATTAATGCATTGTACTGCAATAAAAGTTGTTGTGAGGATAAATAAAGCTTGGATATTCAGATAGCTCCTGTATTACGGCTTATCTCACGTATTACACTATATATATATATATATATATATATATATATATATATATATATATATATATATATATATATGACTATTCCATTTACGATTTTCATCCACAAGAACTCCTAAGTATTTAATGCATGTTTTTGTCGTGACTGGTGCATCAAATAATACTATGTCAAGATCTTGTTACGTCACTGATCTTGAATATATTTGGTAATTTGTCTTTGATGCATTTAGTGAAAATATATTTACATGGAACCACTCGTTAATTTTTGGGAATTAATTCATTAATCTTTATTTGGAGTTCTTCAACATTTCTAGCTTAAGAATACAAATTGCCGTATATCATCAGCAAATAAGTAAAAGTTACCTTTGTCTGTTGTATTGCTGAAGTCATTAATATAAAGAATTAATAAAAGAGGACCTAAAATTGAACCCTGTGGGACGCCAATTTTAATCATTTCTTTCTTAGACCTCATCTATTATTGCCATTGTATGCTTCTTCTTAATATATGACTATCGTGTTGTAGAATCCCCTCGTATCACAATGCGGTGTATTTTGTTGTCAAGAGAATTGCTAAGCAAACTGTATCCAAACACTGGTGGATCCAGCCTCCCAATATGGGGGGGGGGGGGGGGGGGCTAATTGCACTGGGGGCCTTCGGGGCTCCAGGGGCCACCATATGATCTAAAAGGTATCCCTATTTTTCCCTTTGAGGACTTGGCCTATTTTTTCGCTATGCTACTCTTACATGTAAGGACGTGTCAATTAAGTGAAAAAAATAGTGAGAAAAAAAATGGGGGGGGGGCTATCTTATATTGCCCCCTGCCGCGCTTGGGATGGGGGGGGGGGTTGCCCCTGCCCCCCCCCCCCCCCCTGGATCCGCCAGTGTATCCAAAGCTTTCTGTAAATCAAGGTATAATGAGCATGTTATTTCGTTATTTCGTAGATATTTTGTAACTTCATCGTACATGTGCACAATCGGCATGTACGTACTGTGTTGTTTCCTGAATCCGGATTGAAGAAGATTCAGGATAATATTTGCATTAACCCGCGCCCCGCTGGAGGTGGCAGAATCCCCCCCGGATTTTCTGAATAACTTGAAAACAATGATAGATATCGATGTCAATCTTTAAGTACATTATGCTGCATCAACTCTACGTCTTATCACAACATTTCAATGAAAATAGTGAAGTACTTTGGGAGATAATAACTTTTAATCACGTCATGTCATGTCATTTTTGGTGGAAAAACAATACATGTTGACAAATTGACATAACATGACAAATTGTAGAAATTCGAGTTTTGAAGCAAATTGCAAATACAAAATGTCGAAAGAAAGTAAATGACATTATATTCAAAATAGCTATCTCGGATTTTCGAAATGTTGAGTTTTTTACTCCCAAAAATAAAATAAAAACACTTTTGTTCGTTTTCGAAAACTTATTTGTCGTTGTTTTACAACATACAACATTCTGTACTATTTAAATTATGTCGGCCCCCCTTGGCTACGAGGGCCCCTCTGATCCCATCCCCTTTCCCCTGGGCGAAATCCTCCCTCCGCCCCTGGTACCAAGTGCCATAAAGGGGGCACTTCATAATAGGGCCCTTCAAATAAGGCTCGCATTAAGAACAAGAGTAGTGACTTAGTCTCCTCTGATTTTCCGAGAACATATTAGCAATACTGAAACAAATTGGAATAATATGTCAATTTCCTCTCCTTGGCGATTGCAAATAAAGCACATCAGCCATGCCCGTTTTGCATTGACGTATATCTATCTATTAGAGCTGCCACTTTTCAGGCCTGAGACTACCCGCGCCGCGCCGCAAACACTGTTCAACTACCCACCACTACCCACGTGCTCAAATAAGCTGTCAACTACCCACAACTACCCTCAACATAAATTGTACTATTTTGGGATTGAAGGAAATTAAAGCAAAAACCTTTAAATTATGCAAATTCATGCAATCAACTTGAATGATATTGCTGATATGAATGCGCAGTCACTGAAATAAGGTTTAACTTTAAAACTTTCCTTTTTTGAGAAGTTTAAAATTCTGCTACCCGCCAACTACCCACTTCAGCCAAATGATTGCTTATGCTACCCACAACTACCCACGTGGGTAGTAACTACCCACGTCTCGTGGGTAAGCGGGTATAAAAGTGGCACCTCTACTATCTATCGTCTGTGCCAATAATGGTGATTGATATCGGTTGGGTCTGGCAGCCAAGACTGTCCGACCGAAACACGGTCTCATCAGACCTTGTTTCAATAGGTGAATTGTCTGAACATAGATAGGGATAGGCCAGGGTAAATACGGTCAAAGAGGGACTGTTCGCCAGACTGCCCAGGCAACTTAACCGCTTTATAGGAACGTGTCCCAATGCTGATCTCTTTGCCGATACGTACCATCAGTTCCGCACCAAAGTGAGGTGGTACGTCGCATCGTTGTAACTGATTTTGTGCTGTGTGTGCTGGATGTTTGGTTCATGTCATATTTTATGTTTATGGTGTATTTTGTATATTTTAACATGCATTTGTCTAATGTCTTGTAGCTTTAGGTAATTTTACATTTTGACTTCGTTCATCATTGGGGTATCCCGTCGACGATTTGCGCAAATAAACAAACAATAGGGGCGGGTCCAGAGGGGGGGGGGGGGGCATGGGCCATGCCTCTTCCCCCCCCCCAGGTCCTGAAACCATGATCCCCCCACCCAACGGATTTTCTCAAGAACTTGAAAACTGTGATAGATATCGGCGTGAAACTTTCAGTACCTTATGCTGCATCAATTCTACGTCTTCTCTCAAAAGTTCATTGAAATTAGTATCATAGCTTGGGAGGTAATGACGTTTTAGTGACGTCATGTCATGCCATTTTTGGTGGACAAACGATAAATGTTTGAAAAATTCGTAGAAAATCGAGTTTTGAAGCAAATTGCAAATAAAAACATCAAAAGAAAGGCAATGACATTCTCTTCAAAAAAAAATGTATCTCGTATTGGCAAAACTTTGAGTTTTTAACCCCACAAAATAAAAAATAAACAATCCGATAAAAAATCCACAAAATAAAAGTTTCCGAAGATATTAAACAAACCGGAATATATAGTGGAAAGGCAGGTAGGTATGAACGATACACACACCAAATTTCAAAGCAATATCTTTATTTTTGACTGACTTATGGTTCCCTAAGGATGAGTAACTCATAACGTATTTTAATTGCATTGTATGGCTTTTCTGACCAGATACAGACAAATAAATGCCACCACCACTCTATTTCTTAGACAAAATTGGTCTAGAAACATGCCTTTTTTATTTAGATTAGTCAATTTCAAATTTTGACCTTATGCGACCTGACCTTGATCTGAACTTCACCTAAGGGCCATTATATGGGGTCAGGGTGTGACAATGGCTACTGCTATCGAATTATACGTGTAAAATAACCCATAAAACATGTGTCGCATGACTTTCTAGACCTCTTACCAATAGTGACCTTTTGTGACCTGACCTTGACCTTTGATTACAATATCGATTTCGCTTATGCGGGAGATATATTAAACCTCTGAGAGCACGTTGGGCCATAATAGTCGCAATCTAAGGCTTTAAATGGAAAGTATAGCCCATCAACCCAAATACTTCGATTTTGACCTTTCACCTGACCGTGACCTGACATGCTACCTTAATGTGAAAATGTCGCGTATGCTTTGGATGCGTCTCATTGAGATTTCGATTGTCGCCTTGCGCGTCTCGTTGTGGTTATTGGTACGGAAGATAACGAGGGCAGAATATGCCCCCCCCCCCCCCCCCCCCCAGTGTTTGGCAGAATGCCTCAGGGGGGCGCGGGTTAACGTCGCGCTCTACCCCCCCCCCCCCCCCAACAACTTCTCGTTGACGGCTCACCGGTCTGCTACCCCCCCCCCCCCCCCCCAACCCCCGGTCAACAACTTCTCGCTGACGGCTGACGGTCCGCTACCCCTCCCCTCCCCCACTCAACACAACTGTTTTTTTAAATACGCCACTGGATTCCCCCCCCCCCCAAAAAAAAAAAAAACACACGGCTAGATCCGCCCCTGTCTAAACATAGCTGACTAATGATCCAGGGTCACACGAATCGATAACAATACATTTGGAAAAGCACCGACAACCTCGTTCCTCGTTGGCATCCAATTCTAGCGCCGAGGCATTCAACAATCAGACAAAAGAAGGAACAGATTACAGAAGTTCATACATTTTACGGACAAATATTACGGCGCAATGGTATACGGCATTGGTGAGTTGGAATAAGGAGAGCTTCAAAGGCTGCCGCTTGATTCATCTTCTGAACATGTCAGTGAACGATGCGGCGCGGCTAACAACTCCTAAGGCGCCTTTCGTTGTAAGGATAAGCACTCCCTCGAGTTACAGCCACTAACCATTGACGACCTCAACGGCACAAAAGCGACCAGAGATGCTTGCCAAGACGGCACACGAAATGTGGAACGTGTATTGCTTAGCTCAACTGAACTTCCCTAGATTAGATATGCGAACTGTGTAAGTCATTTGGCAGTGTTTGGTGCAATCAAATACATTTGGTCTAAATCTATAAGTTTCATCCTAAATACATGGAATTCTTCAAGATATGCCGTAGAATTATATCAAACCTGGTTTCCATCAATTTCAAGATCTGAACGAAAAAAGGAACCAACAATGAAATGCACATCATAAATTGCATCTTGAGAATTAAACGGTTCTTCCAGCCTGCCTGAAGCATACGCCTGCTTCATGCTTGTGGTCGCTGTGACCACAGGTGCATACATAGTACAATGGTGCATACACGTCACCACAGCCAGGTGCAAATACCATACTTGACGAGGAGATAAAAAGATTGGCATTCTGAGTGGCGACATTTCCCTGAATCGGCAAGATAAACGCACAGGGGCGGATCCAGGATTTGCATTGGGGGGGGGGGGGGGGCTACAAGCCCGAGGAGTGCAATTTTTTTGGCACCTGACGGGGCGCCATGGTCATGAGGGCGGCATTTCAATGACGTCATGTCATTTTTCGGGGGGGGGGGGGGAATCCGGAAAAAGTGTTTTTTTCTTCTCATTTTTGAAGGTCAAAGTACCAAAATATGCAAATCCGAGATAGCCATTTGGAAGAGAATACCATTTCCTTTCTTGTGACGTTTTTTAGTTTTCAATTTGCATCAAAATTCGACTTTCTACGATTTGTCTAACATTTATAGTTTTTCACCCAAATTGGCATGACATGACATCATTAAAGCGTCATTATCTCCCAAAGTCCTATATCAATTTCACTGAAATTTAGTGAGTAGGCGTAGAATTGATGTAGCATAAGGTACTGAAAGTTTCACGTTGATTTATATCATAGTTTTCAAGTTATTGAGAAAATCCGGGAGGGGGCAGATTTTGCACCTCCTTCCCCCCCCCCCCCCAGCGGGGTGCAGGCTAAGGGACCTTCGGGCATTCTGATGGGCCCACTGTCAACCTGAGCGGTCCTCGGTCGGCGAGGACCTCAATCGGCCTGAAGGAGAACTCGGTCGGCTTGACCGGGCCCCCTGCCGGCCTGAGGGACGCTTGTTCGGCATGAGGAGCCCTTAGATGGTTTAATTCCCCTTCAGGTATTTCTAGGCCTGACAGAACCCTTGCCAGTCCTGAGCGGACCCCAGGCTAGTCTGAGAGGGCGATTGTCGAGGCCTGAGAGGGCCGCGCCTCCGGCTGTCACTGGCCGGAGGGGCGCCGACACTGGCCGGAGGGGCGCCGTCATTGGCTGGAGGGGTGAAGTCACTGGCCGGAGAGGCGCCGTTATTTGCCGGTGGGGCGCCGTCACTAGCCGGAGGGGCGCCGTCACTAGCCGGAGGGGCCGTCACTGGCCGGAGGGGCCGTCACTGGCCGCAAGAGTGCTGCCACTGCCCGGAGGGGCGCCGTCTATGACAGGGGCGCCTTCACTGGCCGGAAGGGCGCCGTCACTGGCCAGAAGGGAGCCGTCACTGGCCGAAAGGGCGCCGTCACTGGCCGGAGGAGCGCCGTCACTGGCCGGAGGGGTGCCGTCACTGGCCAGATGGGCGCCGTCACTATCCGAAGGGGCGCCGTCACTAGCCGGAGGGGCGCCGTCACTGGCCGGAGGAGCGCCGTCACTGTAAGAGGGCATTGTGTGCATGTCTAGTGTATGATAACGCTGATGTGTGAAGGCATCAGGTGTCTCCTGAGGCGCGTAATATGTCACTCCTGGTGCGCCTGCGGCGCCCAGATTGCGCCTTCGGCGCAAAACTAGTGTCCCTGCGCTTTCGGCCAAGGGGCGCCAATTTGTATGGGGTGGGGGGGGGGGGGGGGGGGGGGGCTGCCAGCCCCGTTGCCCCCCGCCTGGATCCGCCCCTGTGGACGCACACAGATGTTAATGTTCGACTTTAGAAGATGACTTTAGGAATTTCCAATTTTATGAGATGGCTGTTCCGATACACTTGACAGTCTATACTGCGCAGTAGAGGTGGCAAAACGAGGACCCGAGGACCCGGTCTCTAGACCCAGTCTGGACCCAGTTGGTTCCAGACTGGGTCCCGCTAAATAATAACGGGTACAGACTGGGTCCAACCTATGTTTCATGCTGGTTTCACGCAAGTAGGAACAATGATACGCAGGTTTCTTTGTGCTGTTGGCCAATCTGAACTGATGTATGCGCAACTACAAGAGTTAGTTTACTTGCACTAACTGTAGTGTTAACTGTAGAGATAACCAATAGCCGCAGTGGCCGGCTGTTGGATATCATGGCGATCGTATCACGGACGGCTGTTGGACGGGCAAATTGTCAATATTAGTTGCGAGACAACATTTTTCTAGTTGGGTCCGCTGGGTCCAAACTTGCCTTGCACCGGGTACAACTGTGTCCATTTTTCAGCTTTTGGGACCGGGTCGGGTCTGTGTCCAAAAAATATAAACTTGTGCCACCTCTACTGCGCAGTCACGAACTGAGATAGGGACATTGATACTGAATGACGCTGATACTGAGATAGGGACACTGATACTGAATGACGCTGATAATGAGATAGGGACACTGATACTGAGATAGGCACACTGATACTGAGATAGGGACACTGATACTGAGATAGAGACACTGATACTGAGATAGGGACACTGATACTGAGATAGGGACACTGATACTGAATGACGCTGATACTGAGATAGGGACACTGATACTGAATTACGCTGATACTGAGATAGGGACACTGATACTGAGATAGGGACACTGATACTGAATGACGCTGATACTGAGATAGGGACACTGATACTGAGATAGGGACACTGATACTTTGATAGGGACACTGATACTGAGATAGGGACACTGATACTGAATGACGCTGATACTGATATAGGAACACTGCTACTGAATGACGCTGATACTGAGATAGGGACACTGATACTGAGATAGGGACACTGATACTGAATGACGCTGATACTGAGATAGGGACACTGATGCTGAATGACGCTGATACTGAGATAGGGACACTGATACTGAGATAGGGACACTGATACTGAGATAGGGACACTGATGCTGAGATAGGGACACTGATACTGAATGACGCTGATACTGAGATAGGGACACTGATACTGAATGACGCTGATACTGAGATAGGGACACTGATACTGAGATAGGGACACTGATTCTGAGATAGGGACACTGATACTTTGATAGGGACACTGATACTGAGATAGGGACACTGATACTGAATGACGCTGATACTGAGATAGGGACACTGATACTGAATGACGCTGATACTGAGATAGGGACACTGATACTGAATGACGCTGATACTGATATACGGACACTGATGCTGAGTGACGCTGATACTGAGATCGGGACACTGATACTGAATGACGCTGATACTGAGATAGGGACACTGATGCTGAATGACGCTGATACTGAGATAGGGACACTGATACTGAATGACACTGATACTGAGATAGGGACACTGATACTGAATGACGCTGATACTGAGATAGGGACACTGATACTGAGATAGGGACACTGATACTGAATGACACTGATACTGAGATAGGGACACTGATACTGAGATAGGGACACTGATACTGAATTACGCTGATACTGAGGTAGGAACACTGATACTGAATGACGCTGATACTGAGATAGGGACACTGATACTGAGATAGGGACACTAATACTGAATGACGCTGATACTGAGATAGGGACACTGATACTGAGACAGGGACACTGATACTGAATGACGCTGATACTGAGATAGGGACACTGATGCTGAATGACGCTGATACTGAGATAGGGACACTGATACTGAATGACACTGATACTGAGATAGGGACACTGATACTGAGATAGGGACACTGATACTGAATTACGCTGATACTGAGGTAGGAACACTGATACTGAATGACGCTGATACTGAGATAGGGACACTGATACTGAGATAGGGACACTAATACTGAATGACGCTGATACTGAGATAGGGACACTGATACTGAGACAGGGACACTGATACTGAATGACGCTGACACTGAGATAGGAACACTGATACTGAATGACGCTGATACTGAGATAGGGACACTGATACTGAGATAGGGACACTGCTACTGAATGACGCTGATACTGAGATAGGGACACTGATACTGAATGACGCTGATACTGAGATAGGGACACTGATACTGATATAGGGACACTGATACTGAGATAGGGACACTGATACTGAGATAGGGACACTGATGCTGAATGACGCTGATACTGAGATAGGAACACTGATACTGAATGACGCTGATACTGAGATAGGGACGCTGATACTGAATGACACTGATACTGAGATAGGGACACGGATACTGAATGACGCTGATACTGAGATAGGGACACTGATACTGAGATAGGGACACTGATACTGAGATAGGAACACTGATACTGAATGACGCTGATACTGAGATAGGGACACTGATACTGAATGACGCTGATACTGAGATAGGGACACTGATACTGAATGACGCAGATACTGAGATAGGGACACTGATACTGAATGACGCTAATACTGAGATAGGGACACTGATACTGAGATATGGACACTGATACTGAGATAGGGGCACTGATGCTGAGATAGGGACACTGATACTGAGATAGGGACACTGATACTGAATGACGCTGATACTGAGATAGGGACACTGATACTGAATGACGCTGATACTGAGATAGGGACACTGATACTGAATGACGCTGATACTGAGATAGGGACACTGATACTGAGATAGGGACACTGATACTGAATGACGCTGATACTGAGGCAGGAACACTGATACTGAATGACGCTGATACTGAGATAGGGACACTGATACTGATATAGGGACACAGATACTGAGATAGGGACACTGGTACTGAGACAGGGACGCTGATACTGAGATAGGGACACTGATACTGAGATAGGGACACTGATACTGAGATAGGGACACTGACACTGAATGCCGCTGATACTGAGATAGGGACACTGATGCTGAATGACGCTGATACTGAGATAGGGATTCTGATACTGAGATAGGGGCACTGATACTGAGATAGGGACACTGATACTTTGATAGGGACACTGATACTGAATGACGCTGATACTGAGATAGGGACACTAATACTGAAATAGGGACACTGATACTGAATGACGCTGATACTGAGATAGGGACACTGATACTGAGATAGGGACACAGATACTGAGATAGGGACACTGATACTGAGATAGGGACACTGATACTGAATGACGCTGATACTGAGATAGGGACACTGATACTGAGATAGGGACACTGATACTGAATGACGCTGATACTGAGATAGGGACACTGATACTGAATGACGCTGATACTGAGATAGGGACACTAATACTGAATGACGCTGATACTGAGATAGGGGCACTGATACTGAGATAGGGACACTGATACTGAGATAGGGACACTGATACTGAATGACGCTGATACTGAGATAGGAACACTGCTACTGAATGACGCTGATACTGAGAAAGGAACACTGATATTGAATGACGCTGATACTGAGATAGGGACACTGATACTGAATGACGCTGATACTGAGATAGGGACACTGATACTGAGATAGGGACACTGATACTGAGATAGGGACACTGATACTGAGATAGGGACGCTGATACTGAGATAGGGACACTGATACTGAGATAGGGACACTGATACTGAGATAGGGACACTGATACTGAGATAGGGACGCTGATACTGAGATAGGGACGCTGATACTGAGATAGGGACGCTGATACTGAGATAGGGACACTGATACTGAGATAGGGACACTGATACTTTGATAGGGACACTGATACTGAATGACGCTGATACTGAATGACGCTGATACTGAGATAGGGACACTGATACTGAGATAGGGACACTGATGCTGAAGGACGCCGATACTGAGATAGGGACACTGATACTGAATGACGCTGATACTGAGATAGGGACACTAATACTGAGATAGGGACACTGATACTGAATGACGCTGATACTGAGATAGGGACACTGCTACTGAGATAGGGACACTGATACTGAGATAGGGACACTGATACTGAATGACGCTGATACTGAGATAGGGACACTGATACTGAGATAGGGACACTGATACTGAATGACGCTGATACTGAGATAGGAACACTGATACTGAATGACGCTGATACTGAGATAGGGCCACTGATACTGAATGACGCTGATACTGAGATAGGGACACTGATACTGACATAGGGACACTGATACTGAATGACGCTGATACTGAGATAGGAACACTGATACTGAATGACGCTGATACTGAGATAGGGACACTGATATTGAATGACGCTGATACTGAGATAGGAACACTGATACTGAATGACGCTGATACTGAGATAGGGACACTGATACTGAATGACGCTGATACTGAGATAGGAACACTAATATTGAATGACGCTGATACTGAGATAGGGACACTGATACTGAATAACGCTGATACTGAGATAGGGACACTGATACTGATATAGGGACACTGATACTGAGATAGAGACACTGATACTGAGATAGGGACACTGATACTGAGATAGGGACACTGATACTGAGATAGGGACACTGATACTTAATGACGCTGATACTGAGATAGGGACACTGATACTGAGATAGGGACACTGGTACTGAATGACGTTGATACTGAGATAGGGACACTGCTACTGAATGACGCTGATGCTGAGATAGGGACACTGATACTGAGATAGGGACACTAGTACTGAATGACGCTGATACTGAGATAGGGACACTGATACTGAGATAGGGACACTGGTACTGAATGACGCTGATACTGAGATAGGGACACTGATACTGAATGACGCTGATGCTGAGATAGGGACACTGATACTGACGCTGACACTGAGATAGGGACACTGATACTGAATGACGCTGATACTGAGATAGGGACACTGATACTGAATGACGCTGATACTGAGATAGGGACACTGATACTGAATGACGCTGATACTGAGATAGGGACACTGATACTGAGATAGGGACACTGATACTGAGATAGGGACACTGATACTGAGATAGGGACACTGATACTGAGATAGGGACACTGATACTGAGATAGGGACACTGATACTGAATGACGCTGATGCTGAGATAAGAACGCTGATACTGAATGACGCTGATACTGAGATAGGGACACTGATACTAGGATAGGGACACTGATACTGACATAGGGACACTGATACTGAAAGGGACACTGATACTGAATGACGCTGATACTGATATAGGGACACTGATACTGCGATAGGGACACTGATACTGAGATAGGGACACTGATACTGAGATAGGGACACTGATACTGAGATAGGGACACTGATACTGAGATAGGGACACTGATACTGAGATAGGGACACTGATACTGAGATAGGGACACTGATGCTGAATGACGCTGATACTTTGATAGGGACACTGATACTGAGATAGGGACACTGATACTGAATGACGCTGATACTTTGATAGGGACACTGATGCTGATATAGGGGCACTGATACTGAGATAGGGACACTGATACTGAGATAGGGACACTGATACTGAATGACGCTGATACTGAGATAGGAACACTGATACTGAGATAGGGACACTGATACTGAGATAGGGACACTGATACTGAATGACGCTGATACTGAGATAGGGACACTGATACTGAGATAGGGACACTGATACTGAATGACGCTGATACTGAGATAGGGACACTGATACTGATATAGGGACACTGATACTGAGATAGGGACGCTGATACTGAGATAGGGACACTGATACTGAGATAGGGACACTGACACTGAGATAGGGACACTGATACTGAGATAGGGACACTGATACTGATATAGGGACACTGATACTGAGATAGGGACACTGATACTGAGATAGGGGCACTGATACTGAATGACGCTGATACTGAGATAGGGACACTGATGCTGAATGACGCTGATACTGAGATAGGGACACTGCTACTGAAGGACGCTGATACTGATATAGGGACACTGATACTGAGATAGGGACACTGATACTGAGATAAGGACACTGATACTGAATGACGCTGATACTGAGATAGGGACACTGATACTGAGATAGGGACACAGATACTGAATGACGCTGATACTGAGATAGGGACACTAATACTGAGATAGGGACACTGATACTGAATGACGCTGATACTGAGATAGGGACACTGATACTGAGATAGGGACACAGATACTGAGATAAGGACACTGCTACTGAATGACGCTGATACTGAGATAGGGACACTAATACTGAGATAGGGACACTGATACTGAATGACGCTGATACTGAGATAGGAACACTGATACTGAATGACGCTGATACTGAGATAGGGACACTAATACTGAGATAGGGACACTGATACTGAATGACGCTGATACTGAGATAGGGACACTGATACTGAGATAGGGACACAGATACTGAGATAAGGACACTGATACTGAATGACGCTGATACTGAGATAGGGACACTAATACTGAGATAGGGACACTGATACTGAATGACGCTGATACTGAGATAGGAACACTGATACTGAATGACGCTGATACTGAGATAGGAACACTAATATTGAATGACGCTGATACTGAGATAGGGACACTGATACTGAGATAGGGACACTGATACTGAATGACGCTGATACTGAGATGGGACACTGATACTGAATGACGCTGATACTGAGATAGGGACACTGATACTGATATAGGGACACTGATACTGAGATAGGGACACTGATACTGAATGACGCTGATACTGAGATAGGAACACTGGTACTGAATGACGCTGATACTGAGATAGGGACACTGATACTGAGATAGGGACACTGCTACTGAATGACGCTGATACTGAGACAGGGACACTGATACTGAGATAGGGACACTGATACTGAATGACGCTGATACTGATATAGGGACACTGATACTGATATAGGGACACTGATACTGAATGACGCTGATACTGAGATAGGAACACTGATACTGAATGACGCTGATACTGATATAGGGACACTGATACTGATATAGGGACACTGATACTGAATGACGCTGATACTGAGATAGGGACACTGATACTGAATGACGCTGATACTGAGATAGGGACACTGATACTGAATGACGCTGATACTGAAATAGGGACACTGATACTGAGATAGGGACACTGATACTGAGATAGGGACACCGATGCTGAGATAGGGACACTGATACTGAATGACGCTGATACTGAGATAGGGACACTGATACTGAGATAGGGACACTGATACTGAATTACGCTGATACTGAGATAGGGACACTGATACTGAGATAGGGTCACTGATACTGAGATAGGGACACTGATACTGAGATAGGGACACTGATACTGAGATAGGGACACTGATACTGAGATAGGGACACTGATACTGAGATAGGGACACTGATACTGAATGACGCGGCGTCAACGTGTCACCGGCCGACCGTCGATGGGTGTACTGTTGCTCGAGCCATCGGCCGGTTGGCGGCGGCTGACAGAACTGACACATTACCGGACTGACGGAGCGTCCGTGGCGGCAGGCGGGCCGCAGTGGCCGGGGTGGTTATATCGCCCCCCCCCCCCCTGGATCGTTGCAGCTGGCAGCGACTGATCGATCCTGACCTGTCTCGCGGCCGCCGATAATTGATCAGGCAGCCTCCGCGAACCAATACACGGCTGCGGCTATTGGTTATCATGGCGATCGTGTCGTGGACGGCTGTCGGACGGGAGATCGAATAGATCACGGCTGACCGGATCAGACGCTGTCGGTCCCGTCCGACAGCCCCCAGTCGTCAGGCTGGGGGCTGTCCGACGGGAGATCGAATAGATCACGGCTGACCGGATCAGACGCTGTCGGTCCCGTCCGACAGCCCCCAGTCGTCAGGCTGGGGGCTGTCGGACGGGAGATCGAATAGATCACGGCTGACCGGATCAGACGCTGTCGGACGGGAGATCGAATAGATCACGGCTGACCGGATCAGACGCTGTCGGTCCCGTCCGACAGCCCCCAGTCGTCAGGCTGGGGGCTGTCGGACGGGAGATCGAATAGATCACGGCTGACCGGATCAGACGCTGTCGGTCCCGTCCGACAGCCCCCAGTCGTCAGGCTGGGGGCTGTCGGACGGGATATCGAATAGATCACGGCTGACCGGATCAGACGCTGTCGGTCCCGTCCGACAGCCCCCAGTCGTCAGGCTGGGGGCTGTCGGACGGGAGATCGAATAGATCACGGCTGACCGGATCAGACGCTGTCGGTCCTGTCCGACAGCCCCCAGTCGTCAGGCTGGGGGCTGCCGGACGGGAGATCGAATAGATCACGGCTGACCGGATCAGACGCTGTCGGTCCTGTCCGACAGCCCCCAGTCGTCAGGCTGGGGGCTGTCGGACGGGAGATCGAATAGATCACGGCTGACCGGATCAGACGCTGTCGGACGGGAGATCGAATAGATCACGGCTGACCGGATCAGACGCTGTCGGTCGTGGTGAGAGGGACGGTGCAGCATGTTTCCCATGTGTCCCTCAGAACAAAACAGACGTTCCTGTGTGACTGCAGTCTCTCAGAGCCCATGCCCGCGAAGGTGCGACAGGTGCATTGGGTAACCGTCGTCCCCAGAATAGGTAGCAAGGGGCGTCGCCATGGGGGAGACGGGGGGGAGACACCGTCCCCCAGTCGTCAGGCTGGGGGGGGGGGGGGGTTATCTCTCCCAGTCTTGGAGACATAAATCCATACTTTGTTCGGAAATATTGCAGGTTTCAATATCATGAAGCATTTTTAAAGGTACCAGTGCAATGGAAGAATGGAAGGGATCAGGACGATATGTGTACTTTTCTTGAGGGAAGTTGACAGGAATTTAAATTGAATTTCGGTAGCAGAAAAACGAGCATATCATGGCGTAAATGGGCCCTATTTGTTGTTTAGGCACACTTTGTGCTTGCTGAAAGGAAACACTGGCGGATAGTTTTACGAGATGAAGTTTTGTGAGCAGGTTTTCAGTCACTTCGACCGAATAGCTGCAAAGAAATAAGCTTCTGAAAACCATGGCTAAGATCAGGCCGCTCATACGTAGATTTTATCCCCTAGTTGACGGAAGACCTTGCTCCGCTCGGTAATCAAACTGTCGGGTCCTGACCTAGGAAATATATCCATTCAAAAGCTTCGGACTAAATATATACAATACAATATCCAAGCCATTTCGTTCAAGTTCTGCCCAAATGCGTCGAGTTTGCAAACCGAGGTAGTTTTCGGATAACTACTTCATCCAGTACTCCAAGTACATGAGCTGCTACATCCGCATCCGCTTCGGCCAGCCGTCCACAAACGACTACCCCGCATAACGAGCCGGCGCCAGTCACCGGTTCCGTGGCGATCTGTCCTGGTACAGTTACGGCACCCCGGGTCGGCCAGCATGCAGAACAGTGAGATGCGCTGAGCGTATGAAGAAGATAGAAAAAACACGCCAGTGACGTTGCCTTGTATCGCACCACCGACTTCCTAAATATTTATAAAACCCCTGACCCTGACCCCCATGACCACCGAGCCAGTGTCTCCTCGCGAAAGCAAAAAACAGTCCAGTGGCAGCCGGGTGGCGAATATAAGTTCTGATATTCACGGCATATTAATACTAATTAGAATTGCAGTCTATTGTCATCATGGATCGACGCAAAATTTGCCTACGATAGTGCGACCCTACATCCCCACTCTAACATGACAAATTTCGCGGTTTTGACTGCAAGGTGCGCAGAGTTATTAACCCGCACCGTGCCGGTGCTCGGCGCCACCTTCGCCGTGCCGGTGGGGGGTAGACACCCCCCTCTAACTCGAAAAATATAAGGGAAAAAGACGCGGAAAAGGGCGTTCGAAAGCTCTCGACAAGCACATTCGAAAGTACTTCGGATATTTTTTCCTCAAGTCAATATTGAGGTCACCAGAGGTCATCAAAGGTCAAATCTGCCAGTTTTAGGACTTCGCTCCAGAAACCCCTAGGAACAAACGGAAAACGCTAGGAACAAACGGGAAAAAGCAATGGAAAGCTCTTGCAAAATGCAATCGCCAAGATGTTCTCAGATTTTAGCTCAGGTCAATAGTTTAGGCTCCAGAGCAGGCACGTAGCCATAATTTCGTCCAGGGGGGTGCGGCGCCTCGAAAGGGCCCCCTTCCCGAGCGCTGAAAGGGCCCTTCCATTAAAATCGGAGCTTGCGGGTATATTGTAACACCCTTCGTTAGCGATTAAGAGGCATTCGGTAACATGTCATTGCTCATCTTAAAGACGAGCAATGACATGCTACCGAATGCCTCTTAATCGCTGACGAAGGGTGTACCGAATATACCCGAAAGCTCCAATTTTAATATTTTTCTTGTAGAGTAAGTCCTCTTTGTATTTAATCTTCATCTGGTATATCTACGTGCTTTGGGCCCTTCCGGTATGACCAGGAACTCTTCCGACCTTCCAAGAAGCCCCTCTTGTGTGTCAAGGGGCCCATTCGGCCTGTTCAGAGGTCCTTCCGACCTGGCCAGGGACTGAACTGGCTGCTTTGTCACCCTGTCAACATGCTTAGGTGCCCCTCAGACCTGCCCAGGGGCCCCTCCAGTCTGGCTAGGAACTCATCCGGCATGTTCAAGGGCCCCTCTGACTTGCCCAGGATCCCGGGAGTGTTATAGCTGTGTCTCTGAGATGGGTTGGTTTGAGTTCCGAGATGGATTGGGGGTGAAGTAAAAAAAAGTCCAGTCAAGTAAGAAAAAGTCAAAAAAAGTCAAAAAAAGTCAAAAAAAGTCCAAACAGTCAAAACAGTCAAAGAAAAAGTCGAAAAAGTAAGCCCCGCAAGCCCGCCAAGTAAAAAATACAAATCTCCATCCATCTATCGGGATTGCGAATCTATGGGATTGCGACGCGGTGCGAGCACAAGGCGCTAGTCTATATTACTATTTGATAAGTGTATGTCTGTCAGTCTGTATGTCTGTCAGTCTGTCTGTCTGTCCATCCGGAACGAATTTAAAGGTCCCAGTTATCAGGGTTGTGCTTGACTCAGAGTCGATGAGTCAAATTTGACTCAAAACTGACTCAACTCAACTTGAGTCAGAGTCGAGTCGCTTACGAAAAATAGGGGCTCAATTTGAGTCAGAGTCGAGTCACTTAAGAAAAATAGAGGGGTTGAGTTGAGTCAGAGTTGAGTCACATGGATGTCGCTTGAGTCAAAGTTGAGTCGCCTGGATGCTGTCCAAGTCAAAGTTGAGTCGACTCATCCTCTTACGAGTCAAAGTCACATCTGACGAGAAAACTAAATCCTAGCAACTAAATA
>JAXIVJ010001798.1:0-2500 GCA_036785665.1 Chirona hameri
ATATGTATCGGCGGATCGGCAGGGGCTGTGCTAAGGGAGACGTAACTTCCTGCTGCACTGGCTCCTCATTATGCTCGTCACGGAAGCATAATGAGGCATTATGCCTCATTATGCTCGTCACGGAAGCCCGATACCGTTTTCGTCCCAGTAATGCCCGACATGCCTCATTCGCTGAACTGACGGGCTTATGTGGCTTACCGTCTATGGTTCTGATTAAAGTACGACTTAAACCCACTGAATAGAAACGCGTTGTTTTATATAAGAGTATATAGAACAGACAGACGGGGGAAATTACAATGGGCTTGACATCTTTCACCTTAACCTTTATCTTCTTCATCTTAATATTCCTCTTTACCCTGTGACTGACTCTGTTCCCGTCGTGTTTCAGTCCAACTTCTCCATGGGTCGGCACCCACACAACTGTAAGAAGGTGTACATGCTGGACTTTGGCCTGGCGCGGCAGTACACGAACGCGTACGGCGAGGTGGCGCACGCCGCGCGCCGCGGCGGCTTCAGAGGCACGTGCGATACCGCGCCATCAACGCGCACAAAAACAAGGTACGTCAGCGACGGATCGAGCGCGATACTGTCGGTGGGGAGACAGGCAGGGGTGCTGTGCTGAGCGAATGTTCGCACGTCGGAATGTCGCGTTTGTTTGGTCGTCTTTGTGTGCCTTGTCGAGTTATTGACTTGCTGCAGAGCTGCTGTTTATGTCGATGTTTGCGTCGTTTTCCATTCAGGGACGGAGAGGAGGCCTTAGTGGGCGGGGCTTTGCTGCAGTGGGGACATTAGTTGAAAGGACTTGGGTGTTTGCTAAATGTGTTGCACTCGAGTTGTTTCGGTGTGGCATCGGATTCTAGATAAATTCCTCCGCGTTTATCAGCGCGTTTCCAATGGCGCTATATTCGGGAAGTGTTGATAGTAAGAGTGACGAGACGGGTATTTGGTGAGACGTGTTCAAAAGCAGTCGTCCTGCCTCCTGACTTATACCGGAGATGTTTCCCGCGTGTTTGCGCGCGTCTTACGTGATCCGTTGGACGGAAAGGGCGCGTACAACTCGTGTTAGAACTAGACGATCCGTTCAGACGGATGGCGTTACCTCCCAATCCACCTCGGAGGAAAGTTACTGCTCATTCCTGTCGGCAGCGGGACTGGTTAACGTTCCATTCAATCACCCCGGTCTCGGAACGGCCGAGAAACATCGCCGCCTGCGTCTCTGCGTTAGAAATCCAACGGCCGCCGCGAGGGTTCGGCGCGTTGAACGCTGGCCAACTCGGTACGGAAGCAGACGCAGGGCCGTGTTTTTTTAATGGTTTCCGCCAGAGACCGTTGGGCCCCTGTGATGGCGCTCACGGCATCTCAGCGCGACGTGTTGTCCGGAACACGCCTGTCGCTGTCGTGTTTGCCAACAGCAGCCCATTCTTCAGCGTCGCAACCCATTGTGCAGTCGGGGCGGGCTGTCAATGCCGACGCAACTTATTCAGCGCCGGTCTGCGCGCATTAGCGTTAATGTGTTCCTCGTGAATGCGCCCGGGAACGGCGCGGCGCGGTGCCGGCGCCCGGCAGCACCTGACGCGGAGAGGGGGAGGGGGCTCCGGCCTTCGATCGGCCCGGAGCAGTGTCCGCCGCCACACCGCCACCGCCGCCACCACCGCCACCTGCCGCGGCGTAGTCCGGTCTCTGGGAAAATGACGGCTGACGTTCCTCAGAATCACGAAAGTCACGTGCCTATGAATACGCGGCTTCCCCGCGGAGTTCGCTGGAAAATGTGCAGCGCTTTAAACACAGACTGCGCGCCGCGCTGGCAGACTCACTGGCAGATAATGCGTCACGGGAGTTTGCGAGAGAGATCTAATTTGCGACAACTTTGTTCTGGTAGTTGGCGCTAGCTTGGTTCAGTTAGGCGGGTAAACATGGAGACGTATCTCTCGAGGTGGCTGCAATGCAATCCTGTAATGTATCCCCCGATTTACTGAGGTAGGTACTCGCTGTTCTTATCACATCAGGCTATATCAGGCAGTGGCAAGTTACGCGCAGATTACCAGCCAGAAAATGATGCTGATCTCCCTTCCATTGTCTCGTCCATGCGATATCGAACTGAGACGGCAGACAGTGTCTGATCTCGCCGATGTGCTGATGTTTCCCAATGTTTGCCACGTGATGGGCGGGGCCTCTACCCCACCCCCTCCCCCCTCCTGTCTGACCTCACCCTCCAGCTCCACCCGCGGGAGATGGGTACTGTACACCACCCATGTCTGACACACTCCCTCGCCCGCAGGAGATGGGCCGACAGGGCGAGCTCTGGTCTCGTGGATAGGAGTGTCCCCGGTGTGTCTGACCCCTGCCTGCCTCCATCCCCGCAGGAGATGGGCCGGCAGGACGACCTCTGGTCCTCGTGATAGGAGTGTCCCGGGTGTGTCTGACCCTGCCTGCCCTCCATCCCCGCAGGAGATGGGCGGCCGGCAGGACGACCTCTGGTCTCATGATAGGAGTGTCCCCG
>JAXIVJ010001798.1:7500-126804 GCA_036785665.1 Chirona hameri
ACCGTGTCCGTCTCTCCTTCGGCCAGGTATACTGTACTGAACAGCATACTGTTCAACTGAGTGCAGTTTTCCGTCTGTTGCTGATGTTGTCTGCTACCGTGTGCCGTCTCTCCTTCGGCCAGGTATACTGTACTGAACAGCATACTGTTCAACTGAGTGCAGTTTTCCGTCTGTTGCTGATGTTGTCTGTCACCGTGTCCGTCTCTCCTTCGGCCAGGTATACTGTACTGAACTATACTGAACGGCATACTGTTTAGCTGAGTGCAGTTGTTCCGTCTGTTGCTGCTGTTGTCTGCTACCGTGCCCGTCTCTCCTTCGGCCAGGTGCTGGTCGATAACAACCGTAACGCCACCAAACTGGCGGCCGGCGAGGACCCGTCTCCGAAGAAGGTGCGGCCCGACCAGCAGGAGGGCAACCCGGCGCGGCGGCCAGTCGCCAAGCTGCGGCTCACCGCGCTGGAGACGGCCGAGAATAGCCAGGAGCCGCAGCCGGCCTCGCCGAGGGTCACTGACGGCGCGCAGGTCAGCCGGGGTCACTGACGGGTCAGACGAGGTCACCGACGGCGCGCAGGTCAGCCGGGGTCACTGACGGGTCAGCTGGGGTCACCGACGGGTCAGACGAGGTCACCGATGGGTCAGACGAGGTCACCGACGGCGCTCAGGTCAGTCGGGGTCACTGACGGGTCAGATGAGGTCACCGACGGCGCGCAGGTCAGCCGGGGTCACTGACGGGTCAGACGAGGTCACCGACGGCACGCAGGTCAGCAGGGATCACCGACGGGTCAGACGAGGTCACCGACGGCGCTCAGGTCAGCCGGGGTCACTGACGGGTCAGACGAGGTCACCGACGGCGCGCAGGTCAGACCGGATCAAATAACGATAATCAGCTAGCTGTGACCCAGGCGTATCCGTATGAGTGTTGGTTGGAGTTTCTTCGTTGCCAATGCGTGCGCCATAGAAGCATGGTCGTCCGACCTTTGATCGTCCTCATTTGGACTAAACTAAGCCTAGAACAGTTGCACTGTCCTGTGACCCAGCATCTGCCTGCATCTAACCCTGGCTGCCCTCTGCAGGAGGTGTCTGGCCCCGTCCCTCCTCCCACAGGAGGTGTCTGACCCCGTCCCTCCTGCCACAGGAGGTGTCTGACCCCGTGCCTCCTGCCACAGGAGGCGTCTGACCCCGTACCTCCTGCCACAGGAGGCGTCTGGCCCCGTTCCTCCTCCCACAGGAGGTGTCTGACCCCGTGCCTCCTCCCACAGGAGGTGTCTGACCCCGTGCCTCCTGCCACAGGAGGTGTCTGACCCCGTGCCTCCTGCCACAGGAGGTGTCTGGCCGCAGTACGGAGGTGCGGACCGGCCGACTGGACGTGTCTGTGCCCTCCACACCGCAGCAGAGCGGCCCGACCGGCGGCGCCGACAACACACCGCTGACCGGGGCTGCCGGCGAGCAGCAGCGCGAAACTGGCCGCCGGGAGCGGCGCGACCACCGGCGCCGCTTCCACTCGGCCGGCAGCCGGAACCGGTCAGTTTCACGGTCTGTATCGCCTGCTCTCTCCTCTCTCTATCTCTGTCTCTGTCTGTCTGTCTCCGCCTGCCTCTGCCTCTCACAGTGTGCCGTGCTGTGACGGGCCGGCCGAGACACTGCCGCCGCCGTCGCCACAGGCGCACGGAGCACTCGGCCGGCCCCTGACTAATCCCTGACTAACCCCTGACAAACCCCTGGCAAACCCCTGACTAACCCCTGACTAACCCCTGACTAACCCCTGACTAACCCCTGACTAATCCCTGACAAACCCCCGACAAACCCCTGACTAACCCCTGACAAACCCCTGACTAACCCCTGACTAACCCTTAACTAGCCCCTGACTAGCCCCTGACTAATCCCTGACTAACCCCTGACAAACCCCTGGCAAACCCCTGACTAACCCCTGACTAACCCCTGACTAACCCCTGACTAATCCCTGACAAACCCCCGACAAACCCCTGACTAACCCCTGACAAACCCCTGACAAACCCCTGACTAACCCCTGACTAACCCCTAACTAGCTCCTGACTAGCCCCTGACTAATCCCTGACTAACCCCTGACTAGCCCCTGACTAATCCCTGACCAACCCCTGACCAACCCCTGACTAGCCCCTGACAAACCCCTGACAAACCCCTGACAAACCCCTGACAAACCCCTGACTAACCCCTGACTAACCCCTGACTAATCCCTGACAAACCCCCGACAAACCCCTGACTAACCCCTGACAAACCCCTGACTAACCCCTGACTAACCCCTAACTAGCCCCTGACTAATCCCTGACTAACCCCTGACTAATCCCTGACTAATCCCTGACAAACCCCTGACTAACCCCTAACTAGCCCCTGACTAATCCCTGACTAACCCCTGACTAGCCCCTGACTAATCCCTGACTAACCCCTGACTAGCCCCTGACTAATCCCTGACAAACCCCTGACTAACCCCTAACTAGCCCCTGACTAGCCCCTGACTAATCCCTGACTAATCCCTGACTAGCCCCTGACTAGCCCCTGACTAGCCCCTGACTAATCCCTGACTAACCCCTGACTAGCCCCTGACTAATCCCTGACAAACCCCTGACTAACCCCTAACTAGCCCCTGACTAGCCCCTGACTAATCCCTGACTAACCCTGACTAGCCCCTGACTAGCCCCTGACTAGCCCCTGACTAATCCCTGACTAGCCCCTGACTAGCCCCTGACTAATCCCTGACTAACCCCTGACTAGCCCCTGACTAACCCCTGACAAACCCCTGACTAACCCCTAACTAGCCCCTGACTAGCCCCTGACTAATCCCTGACAAACCCCTGACTAACCCCTGACCAACCCCTGACTAACCCCTGACTAACTCCTGATTAACCCCTGACTAACCCATGGCCTACCTTTGACTAACCCTGCTGCTGTCGGCGGTGTCGTGCCTGTTGCAGACGCATGCGCAGTACGTACTTACGTCTGTCGTGGCAGGTCGCCGCTGAAATGGGCAGCACGGCCGTACAGACGTAACTCTCAACACTCATTCTGAACCTGCCTGACACCCGTCCCGTCCTGGGAACCAGTTTGCACCATCTCCCACATCCCATGGCTGCTCAATGATCGTGTTCTTGTCAGTGGCCTTGTCCTTATCCAACCCTAATGGACTGGTCTAATGCACGGTGGTGCCGCATCGGTCTGGATGTGTAAACCTGTAGCGATAGGCATGCTCTGCCGTGGATGTTGTGCTGTGGATCTGTTGTGGCTGTTCCGGGGTATATCTCGGGCTGCACGGTCCGTGCGAGTGGTGTGCGCCTATTTTGAGGTGCGTGACTAACCCTGTAGCTAGAGACACGAGTGACTAACCGGGGTGGTTTGCAACGGCCAGCATTCGAGCATGGAAGACGTAAGACAGCGCGAATAACTCATCGGCCTGCCAGTGTTGTTCGGAACACTGGAAGCTGTATGTGTACAGTGTGTAATACTTATACGTGGTAGCATTCGTTGTGCTTACTTTGGGCTGGCATTGATTTAGTGTTCAAAGGTCATCTTCGTGTTCAAAGGTCAGCATTCGACACGCTGTCTTCATTTAGCTAACGTATTGCAGTGAGTTAAGACGATGCAATTAGATGAGGTTTGTGTAAGTTTGTTTCCATTACCTAGATACCTCTGGCATGGCTGGTAGAAGTCCATGCTGCGATTTAGAGTTGGTTGAAATGTTAGTTAGAGTGCTACCTCCGAACGAGGTGTGCCATCGTCAGGTTGGCAATAGATCTGCGAATGGTGTCTTCTATAGAGCTGTAGAGCGTAGGTCGTGTCACGCCGTACAGTGATGTATGACTAATGTTACAGTATATCTGTACAGAGACACACACACACACACACACACACACACACACACACACACACACACACACACACACACACACACACACACACACACACACACACACGCACACGCACACGCACACACGACACACACGACACACACACACGCACACGCACACACGCACGCACACACGCACACACGCACACACGCACACACGCACACACGCACACACGCACACACGCACACACGCACACACGCACACACGCACACACGCACACACGCACACACGCACACACGCACACACACACACACACACAGACACACACACACACACACACACACACACACACACACACACACACACACACACACACACACACACACACACACACACACACACACACACACACACACACACACACACACACACACACACACACACACACACACACACACACACACACACACACACACACACACACACACACACACACACACACACACACACACACACACACACACACACACACACACACACACACACACACACACACACACACACACACACACACACACACACACACACACACACACACACACACACACACACACACACACACACACACACACACACACACACACACACACACACACACACACACACACACACACACACACACACACACACACACACACACACACACACACACACACACACACACACACACACACACACACACACACACACACACACACACACACACACACACACACACACACACACACACACACACACACACACACACACACACACACACACACACACACACACACACACACACACACACACACACACACACACACACACACACACACACACACACACACACACACACACACACACACACACACACACACACACACACACACACACACACACACACACACACACACACACACACACACACACACACACACACACACACACACACACACACACACACACACACACACACACACACACACACACACACACACACACACACACACACACACACACACACACACACACACACGCACACGCACACGACACACTGT
Organism: Chirona hameri; assembly: GCA_036785665.1. Lineage (NCBI taxonomy): Eukaryota > Metazoa > Arthropoda > Thecostraca > Balanomorpha > Balanidae > Chirona > Chirona hameri. The sequence goes on from JAXIVJ010001798.1 coordinate 12,418, forward strand.
ATCCGACTCAGCTCTGTGGCTCAGGGCAGGCTGTGCAGCGGCGGCTGGGATTGTGTGTCGGTGTATCCTGCCGGCCGGCCCTGACGATCGACCAGTGCCCCGTCACTGGAGCGTCTTCACACCTGAATGACCTGTGTATCGTCGCGTCAGTGGGGTGCCGTCATCGTCCTCTGTATCCTCCTGCGAGCTGTTCCCTGCCGTGACCAGGACTGTGGCCCCTCTGAGTCTGACCTCTGTGACCCGGCCTGTGCCGCAGGCTGAGTCTCCACCGGGACGTGAGCGTCACCCAGTTCGCCGTGGCGGATGACGATAACGTGTCGCAGCAGGCCACCAAGGGCGGCGGAGGTCAGTAACAAACGACAGGCCACCCGCCCACTGGTAACGTGTCACAGCAGGCCACCAAGGGCGGCGGGGGTCAGTAACAAACGACAGGCCACCCGCCCACTGGTAACGTGTCACAGCAGGCCACCAAGGGCGGCGGAGGTCAGTAACAAACGACAGGCCACCCGCCCACTGGTAACGTGTCACAGCAGGCCACCAAGGGCGGCGGAGGTCAGTAACAAACGACAGGCCACCCGCCCACTGGTAACGTGTCACAGCAGGCCACCAAGGGCGGCGGAGGTCAGTAACAAACGACAGGCCACCCGCCCACTGGTAACGTGTCACAGCAGGCCACCAAGGGCGGCGGAGGTCAGTAACAAACGACAGGCCACCCGCCCACTGGTAACGTGTCACAGCAGGCCACCAAGGGCGGCGGAGGTCAGTAACAAACGACAGGCCACCCGCCCACTGGTAACGTGTCACAGCAGGCCACCAAGGGCGGCGGAGGTCAGTAACAAACGACAGGCCACCCGCCCACTGGTAACGTGTCACAGCAGGCCACCAAGGGCGGCGGAGGTCAGTAACAAACGACAGGCCACCTGCCCACTGGTAACGTGTCACAGCAGGCCACCAAGGGCGGCGGAGGTCAGTAACAAACGACAGGCCACCCGCCCACTGGTCTCATTTCGTTCTTGGCTATAAGTTGCTTGTTTTGGAGGTGACGCAACTTCTGGGTGTTCTATTTTGCTTTCTCTGTTTGATGCCAAGAACTCAGCTTAATGCATATATAAGCTACGTCTAGGACAGACTCTTCTGACGGCTCCCGTCTCGCTGTCTCCCTGTCCCGCTGACGAGCTGACGTATGGTGCCCTGTCCCGCTGACGAGCTGACGTGTGGTGCCCTGTCCCGCTGACGAGCTGACGTGTGCTGGGTGTCCCGCTGACGAGCTGACGTGTGGTGCCCTGTCCCGCTGACGAGCTGACGTGTGGTGCCCTGTCCCGCTGACGAGCTGACGTGTGCTGGGTGTCCCGCTGACGAGCTGACGTGTGGTGCCCTGTCCCGCTGACGAGCTGACGTGTGGTGGGTGCCCTGTCCCGCTGACGAGCTGACGTGTGCTGGATCCCCTGTCCCGCTGACGAGCTGACGTGTGGTGCCCTGTCTCGCTGACGAGCTGACGTGTGCTGGGTCCCCTGTCCCGCTGCCGAGCTGACGTGTGGTGCCCTGTCCCGCTGACGAGCTGACGTGTGCTGGGTGTCCCGCTGACGAGCTGACGTGTGGTGCCCTGTCCCGCTGACGAGCTGACGTGTGCTGGGTGTCCCGCTGACGAGCTGACGTGTGGTGTCCTGTCCCGCTGACGAGCTGACGTGTGGTGGGTGCCCTGTCCCGCTGACGAGCTGACGTGTGCTGGATCCCCTGTCCCGCTGACGAGCTGACGTGTGGTGCCCTGTCTCGCTGACGAGCTGACGTGTGGTGCCCTGTCTCGCTGACGAGCTGACGTGTGCTGGGTCCCCTGTCCCGCTGCCGAGCTGACGTGTGGTGCCCTGTCCCGCTGACGAGCTGACGTGTGCTGGGTGTCCCGCTGACGAGCTGACGTGTGGTGTCCTGTCCCGCTGACGAGCTGACGTGTGCTGGGTGTCCCGCTGCCGAGCTGCCCTGTCCCGCTGACGAGCTGACGTGTGGTGCCCTGTCCCGCTGACGAGCTGACGTGTGGTGCCCTGTCCCGCTGCCGAGCTGACGTGTGGTGCCCTGTCTCGCTGACGAGCTGACGTGTGGTGCCCTGTCCCGCTGCCGAGCTGACGTGTGGTGTCCTGTCTCGCTGACGAGCTGACGTGTGGTGTCCTGTCTCGCTGACGAGCTGACGTGTGCTGGGTCCCCTGTCCCGCTGCCGAGCTGACGTGTGGTGCCCTGTCTCGCTGACGAGCTGACGTGTGGTGCCCTGTCTCGCTGACGAGCTGACGTGTGGTGTCCTGTCCCGCTGACGAGCTGACGTGTGCTGGGTGTCCCGCTGACGAGCTGACGTGTGGTGCCCTGTCCCGCTGACGAGCTGACGTGTGCTGGGTGCCCTGTCCCGCTGACGAGCTGACGTGTGGTGCCCTGTCCCGCTGACGAGCTGACGTGTGGTGGGTGCCCTGTCCCGCTGACGAGCTGACGTGTGGTGCCCTGTCCCGCTGCCGAGCTGACGTGTGGTGCCCTGTCCCGCTGACGAGCTGACGTGTGGTGGGTGCCCTGTCCCGCTGACGAGCTGACGTGTGGTGCCCTGTCCCGCTGACGAGCTGACGTGTGCTGGATGTCCCGCTGACGAGCTGACGTGTGCTGGATCCCCTGTCCCGCTGACGAGCTGACGTGTGGTGCCCTGTCTCGCTGACGAGCTGACGTGTGGTGTCCTGTCCCGCTGCCGAGCTGACGTGTGGTGCCCTGTCCCGCTGACGAGCTGACGTGTGGTGCCCTGTCCCGCTGACGAGCTGACGTGTGGTGTCCTGTCCCGCTGACGAGCTGACGTGTGGTGCCCTGTCCCGCTGCCGAGCTGACGTGTGGTGTCCTGTCTCGCTGACGAGCTGACGTGTGGTGCCCTGTCCCGCTGACGAGCTGACGTGTGGTGTCCTGTCCCGCTGACGAGCTGACGTGTGGTGCCCTGTCCCGCTGCCGAGCTGACGTGTGGTGGGTGCCCTGTCCCGCTGACGAGCTGACGTGTGCTGGATCCCCTGTCCCGCTGACGAGCTGACGTGTGCTGGGTGTCCCGCTGACGAGCTGACGTGTGGTGCCCTGTCCCGCTGACGAGCTGACGTGTGCTGGATCCCCTGTCCCGCTGACGAGCTGACGTGTGGTGCCCTGTCCCGCTGACGAGCTGACGTGTGCTGGGTGTCCCGCTGACGAGCTGACGTGTGGTGTCCTGTCCCGCTGACGAGCTGACGTGTGGTGTCCTGTCCCGCTGCCGAGCTGACGTGTGGTGCCCTGTCTCGCTGACGAGCTGACGTGTGCTGGGTGTCTCGCTGACGAGCTGACGTGTGGTGTCCTGTCTCGCTGACGAGCTGACGTGTGGTGGGTGCCCTGTCCCGCTGACGAGCTGACGTGTGGTGCCCTGTCCCGCTGACGAGATGAGCTGACTAACGGTGCCCTCTGCCGGCCAGGGATGACGCTGGCCTCCCAGTGGAAGTCTGGCTTTGACGACTCGGAGGCCGAGACGGACCACGAGGCGGTGGAGCAGGGTCTGCAGAGCCCCGAACATAGGAAACAGGTGGGTGTCCTCCCTTCCTGTTATGCAGCCACCGCACGACTGGCATAGAAAACGGCACAGACGCGTGTGGTAGGCTGTGACTGATATAAAGATATCGACTGTTATTATAGGTATAGTCGTGTTCCTTTCTGTAGTCTCAATAGTGCAGCTTCGCCGTAGGTTCGGCCATCTGTGACCAGTGGGTGCAATGGTATTAATTCCAGACCATTCTCCAGTTGTCTGCGTACGGCTTCCGTTTGGCTGACCTCTGCAGTGTGAATGTATGTACGTGTGCGTGTGTGCGCGTGAGGGTGCGTGCGCGCGCGCGTAAGAGTGCGTGCGCGCGTAAGAGTGCGTGCGCGCGTAAGAGTGCGTGCGCGCGTAAGAGTGCGTGCGCGCGTAAGAGTGCGTGCGCGCGTAAGAGTGCGTGCGCGCGTAAGAGTGCGTGCGCGCGTAAGAGTGCGTGCGCGCGTAAGAGTGCGTGCGCGCGTAAGAGTGCGTGCGCGCGTAAGAGTGCGTGCGCGCGTAAGAGTGCGTGCGCGCGTAAGAGTGCGTGCGCGCGTAAGAGTGCGTGCGCGCGTAAGATTGCGTGCGCGCGTAAGATTGCGTGCGCGCGTAAGATTGCGTGCGCGCGTAAGATTGCGTGCGCGCGTAAGAGTGCGTGCGCGCGTAAGAGTGCGCGCGCGCGTAAGAGTGCGCGCGCGCGTAAGAGTGTGTACGCGCGTGAGAGAGTGTACGTGCGTGTGCGTGTGCGTGTGCGTGTGCGTGTGCGTGTGCGTGTGCGTGTGCGTGTGCGTGTGCGTGTGCGTGTGCGTGCGCGCGTGTCTGTGTGTGTGTCTGTGTGTGTGTATGTGTATGTCGTGTGACGGTACTGACCTGTGGCGGTCGCCAGGCGGGCGGTGATGCGTCCAGCTCGGGTCGAGTGCCGCGGTCGGCCGCCGCCGCCACCCCGCCGCCAAACACCTTCTTCGTGCCGCTCCAGCTCATCAAGTCACGGCTCAGGATCATGGTGAGTTGTGGGGAGCGGCGCGGCTAGTGCAGCCAGGTAGGACATGGCGGTGCGTTAAAGTCAGTCTCACCGTAGAAAGAAGACGGCTGCGGGTCCAGACTCAGAGCTGTGGCAGGGAGGTCGCTGGAGGCGCTCATAAGTCTGCAGTGTCGGCTCGTTGCGTGAGAGTATGTGTCTGCTTTCAACTCTTGATGTCGCAGGTGTCATACACATAGCTTAAGCCTGACCTGTGACCTTGAACATCTGTCCTTTGTTTGCAGGCGAGCTCGGCGCCGGTGGTTCCTCTGGAGTACCTGTGACCTTGCACATCTGTCCTTTGTTTGCAGGCGAGCTCGGCGCCGGTGGTTCCTCTGGAGTACCTCGGTCTGGAGATCGCCAGCGGACCGGTGGACCGGAGTCGCGGAGAGTCGCTGCCGCGCACCTGGTCCAACCCGCAGCTCTCCACACACATACGGTCAGTGGACAGGTCGCTGTTAACAACGGCAACGGCGCCGCTGTGATACAGAACCCGGCCGCTGTTAACAACGGCAACGGCGCCGCTGTGATACAGAACCCGGCCGCTGTTAACAACGGCAACGGCGCCGCTGTGATACAGAACCCGGTCGCTGTTTCAGCACTGGGACAGGCTGGTGATACGGCCAGTTCTTGATTGGCACCGAGTATTCTCTTACTTGCTGTTAAAGCTTATGTTTGTCTGTTACGATTATTGCTATCCTTACCGTGTACGTATACTGGAGCTAATCATCGTACTGCACTCCTCTGTGCCGCCGCAGGGTGGGCCTGGAGCCGCCGCTGCTGCAGCAGGCCACCTTTGATGACGTGGTGTACGAGGTAGACGTGGTGCGGAATGTGGCCGCCGTGGTCCCGCCGGCCGCCCCGGCCCCGGCCCCGGCGGCGGTGGTCAGCCCGGCCCCGGCGCCCGTCACGCCGGGCTCACCCCGGGCAGCCGCCACTGCTACCGAGCTGGTGGCCCGGTCACCGCCGCTGGTCAACAGGCGAGTCTATATCACCGGCCGCTGAGCCAAACAGATCACCGAGCACTTATAGTTGCAAACATTCGCGGAGTGTGATACTGAACATAGTCACTTTTCAGATGGCATTATTCAGCTAGATGTCACTGGGTGGACTCTGGGGTGGGGGGGGGGGGGGGAATTCGCTGTGAGTTACTCCTGTTGCTGTTGCTGTGTCTGCTGTTATGTTTCCCCTGCTCTCCCCTGTTGCTTTCCCCTGCGGTCCCCTGCTGTTCCCCTGCTGTCTCCTGTTGTCCCGTGCTGTTTCCCCTGCTGCCTCCCTGTCCTGTCCTGTTGTGTTAACACCTGTTACTATGTCTGCTATCATGTTTCCCCTGCTGTCTCCCTGTCATGTCCTGTTGTGTTAACTCCTGTTGCTATGTCTGCTGTCATGTTTCCCCTTCTGTCTCCCTGTCCTGTCCTGTCCTGCTGTGTTAACTCCTGTTGCTGTTGTGTGTCTGCTGTCATGTTTCCCCCGCTGTCTCCCTGTCATGTCCTGTTGTGTTAACTCATGTTGCTATGTCTGCTGTCATGTTTCCCCTTCTGTCTCCCTGTCCTCTCCTTCTGTGTGACCGTGCTAACCAGGTCTCCTCATTGTCGCTGTAGGACGGTGTCTATGGAGTCGGACGCCAGTCCTCAGCAGCTGCAGCCCGTCTCGGCCAAACTGGAGATCCGCGTGTTCGACAAGTCCGAGACGCGCCGCTCCGACGCCGGGCCGCCGCCACCCGCCGTACCCACCATCGCCGTGGTCACACCGGCCGCTCCCGCCCCCGTCCCCGTCTCCGCCTCCGCCTCCGCCTCCGCCTCCTCCCCCGTCCCCGCCCCCGCCACCGCCACCGCCACCGCCACCGCCACCGCCACCTCCCCCACACGGGTCTTACCTCAGTCCTCCTCAGCCGCGGCGCAGAACATCCAGGTGGGTGAGGTCGAGATGACCTTGTTTTCTCATCGAATGAGGCTGATATCCGTAGTCCCTGAAATTGAACTGCTGTGCACGGTTTTGATCTTGTGACCAAATATGATGAGGGAGTTTGACATGTGTTATCTGCCAGAAAATCATCAGTCTAAAAGACCAGCGTAATACATACCCTGTTGAGTGAACAGCTGATGTTTTAGCAGACAAGCTGCTGTTATCTGGCATTCCACCGTGACCGTGCTCTCCCTCCCCTTCAGCAGACGAAGAGTGTTCTGGTGGAGGACCGCTCCCTCACCCGCTCCGCGTCACCCCGGCTCAAGAGCATCCTCAAGAACAAGTCGGAGAAGAACCTGGCCGGGAAGTTCGAACAGGTGCTGGCCGACGGCGGCTCCAGTCCCATCCCCAAGAACAAGAGCTCGCCCTGTCTCAACGAGCAGTTCGGCCGGTATTTCGAGGCGCCGGCCACGCCGCCGGCCGAGGTGCCTCACATCCAGGTGACCACACACCGGGAGCAGCCTCCGCCGCCGCCGCCGCCGACTCCGCCGCGCACCACGCAGCCGCGTACGGCCCGCTCTCCGCCGCCGCCGGCGGCCGGCCGGCGCGGCCCGCACAGCACCGAGTCCTCCTCCAGTCGGAGCCGCGACTCGCCGGCTCAGACGCCAGCCCCGGCCGAGCCAGCGCCCGCCGAGCCGCGAGCCGCCGCCGCCGCCGCCGCCGCCACCCGCGCCGCCGAGCGCGCCCGACCACCGGACGAGTCGAGCGTCTTCTACGACGCGGCGGGCGGGCTGGTTACCTCGCGCAGCCGGTCCCGCATCGACGCCGACGAGACATCCCGCAACGAGAGTTTCGGCACGGCAGTGCCGGCGGTCACGTCGGAGGCGGTCGACGGCGGCGACTACGAGACGGTGGGCTTCTCGTTCGCCACGGCCCGGGAGAGCCCGCGCACCGTGCGCCGCCGGATCGGCGTGGTGACGCCGCCGCCGGAGTTCCAGAACGACCCGCACGACTCGCAGTCGACCGGCGACGGCACGGCCCGCAACGACTCCTCGGCGGCGGCGGGGGCGGCGGGTCGCGGCCGGCGGCGAAGTGGCGACGGCTCTGACGCGCCTGTGACGCCAGCCGCCGCCCCGCTAAACGGGTCGGCCAAGCGGCACTCGCTGGATAACCTACTGTTGGACGACTCTGAGCGGAAGATCTCCGTGATCTCGGTGCAGGACCTGGGCGCGGTGTTCCGCGGGAGGTCTCCGGCGGCGGCCCGGCCGTTCCACAGTGACGACAGCCTGTTGGACGGCCGGGACAGCCAGGGCCGCCGGCACCGCTCCCAGCTCAGCGCCGACGTGGAGGCCGAGAGCGAGACCTCGGAGCCGCCTATCATCACCCGCCGGCGCCACTCGGCCCGCGAGCTGCACTCCACCACGCCCACCTCCACCAGCACGGCCTCGTCGGCGGCCGAGCCGTCTCCGCGGCCGGGCGCGGGCCGCCGCGGCCGGCTCAGCTCCTCGCCGGAGCCGCTGTCCACGCGGCGGGCCTCCTCGCACCAGCCGTCGCTGTACGTGCAGCAGGTGCTGAGCGGCTACAGCCCGCGCCGCGAGCTGCACCCCAGCGGCGGAGGAGCGGCCCGGACCAGCTACAGCCCTTCGCCGTCCAGCTGTGAGTTGATGGGGACAGCGACGGCACGGTCCGCTGCCGCCCTGTAGCGGCCACTCTCACTTGATGTGTTCCACAATGACCTCGGTGGTGATTTTGTCTCAGAGAATCGTGGCTGGGGCTTCACGCGTGGCTCCATGCTTACTAGATCCAGCTCTTGGACAATACGTCCTGGAGTGATTGTTTCCAAATAATGTCTTCAAACGCGACGTGTTACCACGACATGTTGTTATCGGTGTAATGATTGATTGACCCCATCAGCCGTCATTTCCGTATGAAACTGCACTCGTCCCGTGTTTGCTGGTCGTCCTGACCTGTCCTCCGCTGACCTGTGCTCCGCTGACCTGTGCTCCTCTGACCTGTGCTCCGCTGACCTGTCCTCCGCTGACCTGTGCTCCGCTGGCCTGTCCTCCGCTGACCTGTCCTCCGCTGACCTGTCCTCCGCTGACCTGTCCTCCGCTGACCTGTCCTCCGCTGACCTGTCCTCCGCTGACCTGTGCTCCGCTGACCTGTGCTCCGCTGACCTGTGCTCCGCTGACCTGTGCTCCGCTGACCTGTGCTCCGCTGACCTGTGCTCCGCTGACCTGTCCTCCGCTGACCTGTGCTCCGCTGACCTGTCCTCCGCTGACCTGTCCTCCGCCGACCTGTGCTCCGCTGACCTGTGCTCCGCTGACCTGTGCTCCGCTGACCTGTCCTCCGCTGACCTGTGCTCCGCTGACCTGTGCTCCGCTGACCTGTGCTCCGCTGACCTGTGCTCCGCTGACCTGTGCTCCGCTGACCTGTGCTCCGCTGACCTGTGCTCCGCTGACCTGTGCTCCGCTGACCTGTGCTCCGCTGGCCTGTCATCCGCTGACCTGTCCTCCGCTGACCTGTCCTCCGCTGGCCTGTCCTCCGCTGACCTGTCCTCCGCTGACCTGTCCTCCGCTGACCTGTCCTCCGCTGACCTGTGCTTCGTTGACCTGTCCTCCGCTGACCTATCCTCCGCTGACCTATCCTCCGCTGACCTGTCCTCCGCTGACCTGTGCTTCGTTGACCTGTCCTCCGCTGACCTGTCCTCCGCTGACCTGTCCTCCGCTGACCTGTGCTTCGTTGACCTGTCCTCCGCTGACCTGTCCTCCGCTGACCTGTCCTCCGCTGACCTATCCTCCGCTGACCTATCCTCCGCTGACCTGTCCTCCGCTGACCTGTCCTCCGCTGACCTGTCCTCCGCTGACCTGTCCTCCACTGAACTGTCCTCCGCTGACCTGTCCTCCGTTGACCTGTCCTCCGTTGACCTGTGCTCCGTTGACCTGTCCTCCGCTGACCTGTCCTCCGCTGACCTATCCTCCGCTGACCTGTCCTCCGCTAACCTGTGCTTCGTTGCCCTGTCCTCCGCTGACCTGTCCTCCGCTGACCTGTCCTCCGCTGACCTATCCTCCGCTGACCTGTCCTCCGCTAACCTGTGCTTCGTTGCCCTGTCCTCCGCTGACCTGTCCTCCGCTGACCTGTCCTCCGCTGACCTATCCTCCGCTGACTTGTCCTCCGCTAACCTGTGCTTCGTTGCCCTGTCCTCCGCTGACCTATCCTCCGCTGACCTGTCCTCCGCTGACCTATCCTCCGCTGACCTGTCCTCCGCTAACCTGTGCTTCGTTGACCTGTCCTCCGCTGACCTGTCCTCCGCTGACCGTGTGCCTGTGTTTGGTGTTGCAGCGTACTACGAGTCTCCCCGGTACGACTCGTCCCACCTGGGGGTGTCCAGCTGGGGCCTGCAGAAGTCCAGTTCCTCGTCCGCCTGCCACCAGGGCTACCATACGATGCCGTCCCGGATCAGGGCGCCCGCCACAGGTCAGCACCGTGCTAAGCAGAACAGGCTGGGGCAGGCATCGGAGATGCCATGGCGACAAGACAGGACAGGGTGGTACGGAACAACACAGGAGGAGACTGCGAAAACCTAGTCTGTCAACATTAACATTTCACATTGTTCCTTTACAGCGTTCATGGACTGGGTGCTTGTTTGTTTTCATTGTCTTTGCTTATTTTGCCAGCATTTATTAGGCTGTCTTTTGGAGGAATCCATTTAAGCCTGATGTCTGTATTAAATACATCGTACCTCTCCGGCCGTGTACCTCACTAGTCACTACGTACCTCTGCCCTAACCGTCCCGCTGTGTACCCCAAACCGTGACCTGACCCTGTACCTGTCAGACTCGTACCGGTACCCGTCTCCGAGCCGAGACGACACCAGTCTGGACGGATGTACACCGGCGCTGCGCCGCCGCCGCCAGGGCGCCGACAAGTACGTCAGCGAGGAGCCACTGGGACTAAGGTTCCAGCGGCGCCGCAACCGGCCGCGAGACGTGACGCCCGTCCAGCCCGTCGTGCCGCCCCGGGCCAGACAGAGGTGAGCTGGTGGCGGGTGCTCAGGCCGGGTGGAGGTGTGAGGGTCAGCTGATTTGTCAGGAGCACGGCCCGGAATGCAGTGCTCGGTCCGTGGGTGGGTGTAGGCAGGCGCCGGGAACGGGGAAGTGGTCCACTGAGTGCTGTGTTTGGCTCCCCGACCTGTTTTCTTAACAAACTAACCGACCGCTGTAATTCGGAACGTGAGCTACGGCTCGCTCGGCCCCGCCCCGGAGACGCGCCTGAACTGATAGTCTTCTCTGGTGCGATCAGACGCTCGTGTCGAGTCTCTCTAGAGAATGGTGGCGCGCTCGATCCCCGTCTCACTGGAACATTAATCAGCTACCCGATGCTTTAATAACTACGATTAGGGGTAAAGAGAGTCTCCGTTGCTGTGCCGTTGCTATGCCGTTGCTATGCCGTTGCTAACTACGCCGTTGACCTATCTGTATATAGCTCTTCTGCGCCTCCCTGTTACGATGACACTAATGCTGCCACCTTGCGCACGCCTGCCGTCACGCGGCTGCCTGTGACGCTATCTGCCGTGTCCGTGGCCCGTCGCACTAACCGCTCACTAACCGTGCCTCCTGCCTGTGGCGGCGGCCCGGCAGCGGCTCCGGCGGCCGGCCGCGCGCCACCGACGGCCACAGCTCCGGCGTCAGCACGGAGTCGACCCGCTCCGAGGGCGGCGGCGGCGGCGGCGGCGGCGGGGGTGGTGCGGCGCCCGGCCGCCGGCGGGCAGCCGACGACAGCAGTGACAGTGAGAGTTTGTCAGCGCGCGAGACGTCCGCCGTGCCGCACCCGCCGGCCGGACCGCCGCCGGCCGGAGCCGAGATATCGGCCAGGTGAGGTACCCGGACCGACCGTACGGCATTATATGGCCATGTAGTGAATCAGTAGTAGACGGTGATGACCTCCCAGGAAAGCTGGTCAGTAGGATAGGTGACGGGAAGGTCCGTGAAGTCGATTGGTAGTAGCCCCCCTTCTCCGGGCTTCCATCGTATTCTACCGCAACACGACGTGGATTGTAGGAGACGGGCTGAGATTAGCAGCTGGACCACAGAATGTTTGAGAGGTTGTGAAGTACCCGAGCAGGGCTAATGGAAAGGAGAGGTTGGCACACGCCATATGTTGCGACTCATTCGGATGGTCCAGGTAAACAGGAACACAAAATGAAACTGTAACTCGATATGCGAATAGCTCGGATCGGACAGTGTTCAGGTATAGACGAGCCTGGCAGGAACACAGGATACAGGTAACAACTGCACGCGCGCACTGAACCCTCAGCAGACCACGCTGCACGCACTGAACCCTCAGCAGACCACGCTGCACACACTGAACCCTCAGCAGACCACGCTGTACGCACTGAACCCTCAGCAGACCACGCTGTACGCACTGAACCCTCAGCAGACCACGCTGTTTGTCATCCTGTTTTGTTTTGTTTGTCATCCTGTTTTGTCATCCCTCGTTTCACCCTAAATCTCTGAATTTGGCCGCCATGCGTGACTATGAAATGGCATGCTGCTGGCCTGATGATAACCAAGTGGCATTAACAAGTTCCCATCGTGTTAATAGTCATTTGAAATATACCAAATGTAATATACCAAATGAAATTGAATTCAAATATACCAAATGTACATTGTTGAATCATTGAGTCATTCACTTAGTCGATTGGCTCATTTCCACGTGTTTCGATCATCCTGTATTAGATATGTTCCCATTTCTCCATTGATTGCTATGATAATGCCACCGGCGTTGGTGCGAGTCGGTCCGTTCTGTGTCGGCTCCATGGCAGGCCAGTCACCGGACTTGAGCACACCGTTATCGTGTCGCCGTGCCTCGGCAGCGGTCACCGGTGCCCAATCATTGGTAGAGGCAGGCCTTACTTTGCAGACGTCGGCGGTACCGGCCTGCCGCTGTGGACGAGGTGTCGCCGCTGAACCATGTGCTGCCACGGCACTGAGCGGAGACTGCGCCAACCCAGTCTTCCGCCGAGCGCACACAGGCGGCGCCACCGTCGCCACGGCCGAACCCGCGTCGCCCAGATGCCGCCAGTGAGGCCGGCCCGGACTCGGCGACGCGACGTGCACTTCTGAGTTGGCGCGCCAGGCTTTTTGAGGTGATTTCTTACGACGTGCAGGTGTTGATGCTAGTCCCCGTTCGGTAGTGTGGTTGCGGTTGTGGCCGCTTGGTGTGACCGCGGCCCTGTTCAGTAGCTTCGAAGGTTGACGGTCGGGCAACGTGTGTACGGCCCCCGCGCGGGTGGCCACTTTTACCGGCAGTCGCCGGCAGCGTTATACATTAATGTTGATGTACCATCGGAGAATGCTCTATATAAACAATCGGCGTGTGCGCGTCTTATTATGCTGCGTTGGGAGGGGTGGGGTGGAGGGAGGGGGGGGGGGGTGAGGCGTGGCTATTTATTATGCTGCTCACGGTCCGCGGCGGGGAGGGCAGGGCAGGGGAACTGGCGCCATGTGATGAGCTGTTGTTGACGATACCTACTTACCGGCGTGGGCTGCGTCCCCGCCACTCTGTGGTTTGATTTGCTTGTGAGTGCTGCGGCGGCGGCGGCGGCGACGGCGCGTCCGATCTCGCTGCTCCCGCGCCGCGAACGAAACTAGTCCCGGATAGTCAGTCAGTGCCGGCGGCCGGCTGGCTCGGCCGCGCGCTGTTGTTGGGCGGCGGCCGCCGATACTCATACTCATTAGGTTGTCTTTCAACTGGCGGCCGGCGGCGCGCGCGGCGAGCTGGCGTCCCGGCGGCGTGTGGCTCGTGCGGTGCGCGACGTCCCGGCCGGCGCCCTCTTCCGTTGCGCGGCGGCCGTGCCGGTCTGTGATGGCCGCCCACTCTTGTTTCTGTCGTTTGATGAGACAATACAGCCGCTTTGCTATGAGTGTCGTGTGTGTTGTCTGGACTTGGAGAGGCGGTGGTTTGCTGCTGATGCGGGCTGGACAGCATTGCCGGTCAGCTCTGTATACTGCCATCAGATGATGTGTCTGTGGTACGATACTTCAGGGAGACAACATGGCAGGGTAGCTCACAATATAGGAGCTAATCGCTTGCGATAATGAACAACGAGGAAGTGTTTTTTTTTATTTAGTCCGAATGTTTTTGAATGGGTGGATTCCCGAGGTCAGGCCCCGCGCTAAGCATAGCTTGTTGCGCAGGCCCTGACCCCAACACCCGATCAAGCAATTCCTGGCGTCCGGCATAATTTAGAAGCGAAAGTTGTACGTGCCCGACATACCTGGACACGGTCCGCCCCGCCCTCTGACGTCACCTGACCTTAAGTGCGACCGCTGCCACCGGCCACAGGCCATCCCAGTCAGGGCAAATAGCGAGCGCCGAAGCGACTCGAACCCGGCTGCCACTACCGGGTGAGGTCAAAAGCTCAGCGCTCTCCCAACTGAGCTACAGGCAAGGGCGGATTCAGGATATTTTAGGAGGGGTGGCCGCAGGCCAATTTAGGGACGCCTTCCAAAGAAAGGGCGCCGTCAATGGCCGAAAGGGCGCAGTCACTGGCCGGAAGGGCGCCGTCAATGGCCGAAAGGGCGCCATCAATTTGCGCCCTTTCCATTGACGAAACGCCAAGGCCAAAGCCACCCCTCCTAGAATATAAAGGCCACCCCTCCTAAAATATCCTGAATCCGCCCTTGCCTGTAGCTCAGTTGGGCCCTTGCCTGTAGCTCATTTCCATTTGGCCATTGACGGCGTAAGGGCGCCGTCAATGGCCGGAAGGGCGCCTCGGGTCAAAAGGACCAGGTCATGGCCTGTATGACCTGATACTCGGTAAGTTACTTTCTCAACAGGGCGCCCAAGCGGTCCATAGGGATGCTGCGTGTTCACGGGCTGTCCATCGCCGGGCGCCCGGCGACAGACAGACCATGGGGCGCTCTTATGGCGGGGGGAGCCGCGACCGCTGCGGCCACCCCCTGTATCCGCCCCTGGCTACAGGGGCAGACTACAGTGATTACAGTTTCGGGTGCTCCAGGCGTGGACCAGCATAAAATGTAGTGTGCTAATGTCCGTGGCACGCCAGTACGGCCCAGTTCCTGTTACTATTCGATTCGATGGCTGGGATTCGATTCGATGTTATATAACATCGAATCGATCCCAATACTTCCACAGCCATGGGATCAGGATGGAAGGTCAATTTGACATGCGAACTGGTCACGAATACCGGAATAACAATGATATAAGCATGGAGATTTTTGATAGACGAGAATACAGTACGATTGCGGGCAATTTATCAAAGAACAACATTATTGTCCCTCGTCAGAAATTTCGCATCAAATACGTACCGACCTCTACACTATTTGGTAGCAATAACCTTGTTTGGCAGCTTATAAAGCAGACGAATCCAGCGCATTGCTGAGACATTTCCCAGAGACAGCTGATCCAAAAGTGTAAGCAACCTCGTAAGCATGAGCGTGTTTATGGGTCAAGTTGTTTTTGTTAGATGTGTGATACATGATAATTAGCAAACATTTCTGTCTGTAAGCATATTTCTTTGCTATAGCACCCATGCATCCCTGCTATATAACCACCTGATATTACCAGATCAAGTTAAAACTTGTGAGTGTGTCCGAGATTGTGAAAGGTAAGGGAGCAAATTGAATTAGATCGAACAGAAGGTTCTGAAGCGATAAAGTGTATGTCCTTGGCAAAGGCTAAACAAAAAGTTAAATAATATATTGACTTTAAACAGCTCAGCATATATTTTCTCCAATATTTGTGTGGGACTGGGTATTGTCCCTCAAGGCCAGTCCCAGTGCTGGTTTGGGCTGGGCTTTGTTTGAAGTTGGAAGTCATATGTTGTGCATTGCTTTGTGTTTTTACAATATTAAGATGTCTTATTCTTAACATGAATGATACCTTTCAATCAATAGAACTAGTGCATGCTGTACAGTGTCATATTGTAGTATGCTGCAATTTATGCAAATGTTTGTAGTTTAATTAAAAAGAAGTGGTGGCTACTGGTGCTAACAAGGAAGTTTTCTTAGCTCAGATATTTGCATAGTGTACCCTATTAGACATATAGGGCTGCTTGTCAACCTTTGACAATCATTGCAAGGTTTTCAAAGTATTGAACATATTATTGTTGTGGCAGTCACTGATAATAATTACTTGTAAAAACAATATAGAGGAGTATAGCTAATAGTTCAGTAATTCACCTCCCCAGTGAATGGTGTTCTTGAGGTCCCTAATGGAAGAAGAGAGTATTATTGCAACAGACAGAACAGTACCAGTAATACCAAAGATATGATGTCACCAAAAACGATAGGTATGTAATCAAACCTGACCTAACATTTACAGCAATTATGGTCATGGACCCACATTTAGAATGCTCCACCCACATTTGCTTGCTGTGTTGCAGAACCTACTGGGGAGGAGGGGCTGTCGACCCCCAGACCATCTCATAGACAGTTGAAGATGACCCACTTTTCAGTCTGTCATAATATTACTGTCGGCTGACTACTCTTCTTCTATTAAGAACACCATAAACGGGAGGTGAATTACTGAACTAATACTGGAGTATGATTGTGACACCCTCACTTGGTTAGCAGTGATTTACATTTTCTTAAATTTTGGCATTTATACCTTCAAAATGGATTACAATAAACCTTCAGATTTATGATTTTTTGTTGTCAGATTTATTGAACAGATCCAGTTACAAGGGTAAATAACTCAGGAATGGAAAGAAGAGATGTGCTGGTATGTAACTCAGGGTCAGGACCCTCTCTCACAAGCACACTTTCAGTGTCAGAGTCGTCAATGATTGGAATTCACTCCCAGCCCAAGTTGTATCAGCACCCACACTATCTCAGTTCAAAGCCAAACTTGATTCACCCTGGTCCGGTCTCATGTATTCTGTACCATATTGAGGATGCACATCCATGAATCAGCTTGACGAGAGCGGGACCCCCAGGCCATGTGGCCTTTAAATTCCTGATTCTAAGGTAAGGTATGCCAAATGTGGCAGGAACATCAACAAGATATTTGGGGCTGCCCAAATCCTGCCTCAAATGGGGCAGCAAGCTACCCCATTTTGGGCAGGATTTTATTTTTCCTGAGGTGGAAATTTTGGTCCTTAGTCAGCAAATACTGTTGACCTGGGGGGAGGGTGCGGTCAGGTATTCATGATCGCGTTTTATCTAGTGTGATCTAGTCTGAATCAGTAAATTGTTACTTCTGCCCCCAAAAGTAAAAAGCTGCCCCAAAATTCCCAAAGCTGCCCCTAAATTTACAATTCTGCCCCTAAATTTAAAAGCTGCCCCAATTTTGATGTGTTGGTGCCAACCCTGCCCCGACGAGATCTTGTTGAAACTTGCCACGTTTTGCATACTGGGAGATGTGGTTGTCATCTTAAATCATAACATTTTCAAAATGTTCTAAAGGGATATTGCCACCTCAGTTAGCTCTGGAGGATTTCCAAAAAGCAACTTAAATGAATGGTGGGATCAGCAATTGTGTATGCTCAAGCTCAAACTTGCTCCTGCAGCACCTAAAGCAGGGTATCAGCATTTTATTTCTGACTTTCTGACTCCAAAACGTTGGTCCCAGCTGTGCTCAGTACTAGAATCATGATGGGCACTCTCATCCAGTTTGACTGTGAAATTGGTGCCCGCCCAAAGCTGAAGCGTCTGAATTCGCTGAGGCTTGACCTTGAATAGTCTATTATAGGGTATTGGTCACAAATCTCCTATGGCCCGAAGTGGAGCCATACTGCCGTCGGAAGGAAGAAAGCTGTATCTCTGTGTTTTTTCGCTCAGCCAAATTGTTCAGGAGAAGCAAAAGACTGTTTTGAAGCCTGGCTAACGTATCATTAACACAGGCATCTGGCAAGGTATACCATCAGGTGCGCCATGACATGCTCAATTCGTTATTGTGCTTAAAATTATATGTTTTCCCATAGGAAAAACTATAAATTCAAAACACTTTTTTCCTGGCAGAAAACTGCTTCAGTTATCTCGAAATCTGTCAGGAAAAAATGATTACGTCAGGTAAAACGCCGTAACTCGGAGTTTTCATGCATACTACTCTCAGGAAAAACGCCGTATCGAATCTAGTACATTCATTCCCATTCATCCATGACACAGGTAGATACTGAAATCACATTGAAGTATGTTTCGATATTTGGAAGTATATTGGATTTGGATTGGAGCTTCACAGCCCTGCATATGCAGTATACACATTGCGCTGTAAAACGTGCCGCTATTGCATGGCAGTGACACTGTATGCCGGCATAACGTGCAAGGGCGTGAGTTCAAAGGTGAATTCATCGCTCGAAGTCTAACTACTCGGATATCACATGTGAGTTGTGACCCTCTCACTTGTTTTCACCCATTCAGCTCCCTGACAGATGAGCTGATTTGGAGGCTTTCCCAAAGCGCATGCCTGTGTGGCGGGATCAGAGGCAGCATTGCCTGCTTCAGCTTGCGGAGTTTCTCTTTGTTTACTCCTCTTGAAGACTTCCTCTTCTGTGGCTGTTCTGCTGGAGTGAAGCCGTTCTTCATGACGTCAAAGTCCCGCCAGGTCTTCGCGGTGTGGCTGACCTTTGTACACACCAGGTCCTGGCCGCGGCGGACTTATACCACCTTGAACTCGGCTAGGTATGGCCGATCCTTCGAGTCTCCGAGCAGCTTCAATTTTTGCATGCTGACACCACTGCCGATGTCCCGGAAGTACACTGGCTTCATCTCAATGACAGCAGAGGACGCAGAGATGGCGCTCTTAAAGTGCTCCATGTCAGTGACGACTTTCTCTCCTTTTTGAGCTGCTTGTTGCACACCTGATGTACCGCGTCCGCAGACATTGAAGTGTGCCCCTTCTCCAGATACTTCAGTGTGACCTTCGTCAGGTTAAGGTCCTCTCTGTTGACCACCTGAAGCAGACCGGTCAGGAGTCGCCAGTTCTTATTCTGGGCGGAGCAATATTGTCCATCCACAGAATAACAGCCTCAGCATCCCGGACCGTCTCCAGGAATCGGATGAATGCGGAAATGACGTCCGCAGCTTCACGGCCCGCCGTTCCTTCATGCCATACGATGGACACAGACTGAGGTGCGTTTTTCCCCCGCGAATTCGAAGGCCGACTGGCGAAAATGTTTCGTTGTACGTCACCAGTCGAGAGGTGAACAAACACGCCTTGTCAGGAAGTTGGAGCAGAAGATAAATCCTCATCATATCGGCAGAGTAGACTCCTTCTTCCATCTTCCACTCTCTTTCGGCATCAGCCTGGTACGCAGTTGGGGCTTCATTCCTGGCGTGGACATGTTTCTCCTGTTTGCGACACTGGTCACATGTTGCACCGGCCTCACAGGAATGATTAACATATTCTGCGCAACTGGCACATTATTCGGAACCGAGGTCACATGGTGC
Source organism: Chirona hameri (assembly GCA_036785665.1). Taxonomy (NCBI): domain Eukaryota; kingdom Metazoa; phylum Arthropoda; class Thecostraca; order Balanomorpha; family Balanidae; genus Chirona; species Chirona hameri. The sequence goes on from JAXIVJ010001798.1 coordinate 31,294, forward strand.
ACCGTCCTCACAGGAATGATTAGCATATTCTGCGCAACTCACAGGAATGGTTAGCATATTCTGCGCAACTCACAGGAATGGTTAGCATATTCTGCGCAACTGGCACATTATTCGGAACCGAGCTTCGTAAAGCCGATGTTGAGGGACTCCAGTGTCCGCCTGAAAGTGCTCTCGGATCAGTCTGGGTCATAGTTGGCCCTGAAGTGACGTGATAAAGCTGCGCGGCGTTTAGGTCGGAAGGTAGGTCCCGGCGTGCGGGCGCAGGAAGGTACCGGTAGTGCGGCGCCACTGGCTTGTAAGACATGATGTGTCTCTTGAGGTTCAGGTCTTTGTCCTTCTTGTTTGGCGGAGTCGCCCTTCCACGTTTGTCAGCAGGAGCTGTGATGTCCGAAGCCAGGGCACTGAGGACAGGCTTATCATTGCCGACACCGAATCCCAGAGTATTCAGGAAGAAGGGTTTGCAAACTCGAACCATCTTTTCACCGACAGGAAGATTCCACTGAACCGTGCGCTTTCGTTTTCTGCCGCCAGCTGTCTCCGTCTCTACTCCCTCCGTCACGTTGCGCCGGTACCACTCCGCGCTTCCCTGCCAATGTGAGAGCTGGTGTACAGCGTCATTGATTTGAATTCGCCTGTCTTCGCCGACTGCCTCACACTTCCCGTCACATTTTCCCTGAAGACAAAGTTCTGTGTTGGGAGTGGTAATAACGCTATGCTTTGCCTTGAAGTTACTTATCTGTTGGCTTCGAGTTCGTGCTCGAACTTTCCTGTTCAACCCTGCTCCCTCCGAGTCTTGTTCGGCAATTGCCGTTATTTCATCTGCAGTTTTTGCAGTTCCGTTGCAGTGCCAGTAGCTGGGCTGTGGTCGTTCGGATGAGAAGTCAATGCAGGCGCTCCTGATGTGGGGCTGGATGCCCTTACTGGGGAAAACTCCTGGTCATTACTACCACCGCAATCTTCCATACCCTCGAACGTTACTGAGTTCTTGCTGCCGTATAAGATCATCATGCTCTCCGTCAGCCAGGACAGGTCTGATTGCATACCAGCTGGAGTGTCCGTGAGCTCCGCGCAGACAGCACCCGGGGCGCCAAGGGGCTCCGCGCAGGCAGCACCCGGGGCACCAGGGGGCTCCGCGCAGACAGCACCCGGGGCGCCAGGGGGCTCCGCGCAGACAGCACCCGGGGCGCCAGGGGGCTCCGCGCAGACAGCACCCGGGGCGCCAGGGGGCTCCGCGCAGACAGCACCCGGGGCGCCAGGGGGCTCCGCGCAGACAGCACCCTGGGCGCCAGGGGGCTCCGCGCAGACAGCACCCGTGGCGCCAGGGGGCTCCGCGCAGACAGCACCCGGGGCGCCAGGGGGCTCCGCGCAGACAGCACCCGGGGCGCCAGGGGGTTCCGCGCAGACAGCACCCGGGGCGCCAGGGGGTTCCGCGCAGACAGCACCCGGGGCGCCAGGGGGCTCCGCGCAGACAGCACCCGGGGCGCCAGGGGGCTCCGCGCAGACAGCACCCGGGGCGCCAGGGGGCTCCGCGCAGACAGCACCCGGGGCGCCAGGGGGTTCCGCGCAGACAGCACCCGGGGCGGCAGGGGGCTCCGCGCAGACAGCACCCGGGGCGCCAGGGGGTTCCGCGCAGACAGCACCCGGGGCGCCAGGGGGCTCCGCGCAGACAGCACCCGGGGCGCCAGGGGGCTCCGCGCAGACAGCACCCGGGGCGCCAGGGGGCTCCGCGCAGACAGCACCCGGGGCGCCAGGGGGTTCCGCGCAGACAGCACCCGGGGCGCCAGGGGGCTCCGCGCAGACAGCACCCGGGGCGCCAGGGGGTTCCGCGCAGACAGCACCCGGGGCGCCAGGGGGCTCCGCGCAGACAGCACCCGGGGCGCCAGGGGGCTCCGCGCAGACAGCACCCGGGACGCCAGGGGGCTCCGCGCAGACGGGATCCGGGACGCCAGAGGACTCCGTGGGCCCATTACGGACGACACTCGCCGCAACAGAGTCTTCATCATCGTCAGGAAACTCTGAACTATCGTGCAAGTGCGAGAAGCTTGCTATTTATCCACGGACAAAATAACGACTTTGACTCACAAGGCAATCAATATTTTCTAGCGTGGTGTTACAACAATCAAATAAAATACAATATGAGAGTTTGTTTATGAGAAGAGGAATTTCTGTGTCATACAAGTTACTCTGTCCAGATACATGTTTAATACAAAAAGTGAGTTTTAAACACGTCCATATCATTTTTTTAACTTGGTGATTCGCCTTACTTAACAAACGCCAACTGTCGTTTTTTATTCGATGCTGCCATGTTTTCCCGTCCAATTCTAAGGTCCAAACTTCACGCTGACCTTGCCTCCAGCTTGGAGTTCAAAGCCGGGCGACACTTTGACGTTGGCTATGGGCGCATAATGCCAATCCCCCGCGCTCGTATCATCCCAATTAACTTTAACATGCTTATTTCTCTTTCGTTGTATGGTATCCATCCTCGATTGTACTAAATACTGTTTGAATCTTGTGTCAAAATTAACTATTTTCAACAACGCGCCAAACAAACAGCGCACAGCTTGAATGCTGGTGCTAGAAAGACCCTCCAAAATGTTGCAATCTGCAAGCTCGTTCCAGACATTACTATAACTTAATGGTACCTCCTACGGGGAGATTCACGAGATACGGCTATTTGTGACGGAATCGGCATTCTCCAATATAAATTTCTGCCAGGAAGAACGCCGTATCTCATATTATGATGAGTACGGTTTTATTCCTGACGTAAACCATGCTTACGGCCAAGGCCATCTTACGGCCTTCTTCCTGACAGTTTGCATAGCTGGATTTTAGCTACGGCTTTTTGCCAGCACAAATTTGTGAAATATATACATTTTGAGTTTATGCACACGTTTATGATTGGATTCATCAGACGCGCCTCACAAAGAGCTTTCCAACGACACCAAAAAGTAAAAAACTAAAAAAATTCGAGCTACGGCTTTCTTCCTTCCGACGGCAGCATAGCCATTCTTGCTGTTGTATTCATGTTGTATTATGAAAGAGGCTATGGTTGTCGAAATTTAATTAACTGTATACACATTTTTATTTTAAAGTGCACTGATGGAATGGTAATGTAAAGTTTGCAATATTCAAAAGCAAATCATAGTCTGCAAATAAGTGATTCTAAATAGTGATGAGGCAACTCCAATTTTACGAATGTGTGCCAATCATGAGTGGTGCAAATTTATTTTTTTATCTAATGGGGGAGTTTCGAGAACCAAATTTTGTAGGTGAAATCGGACACGCTTAATCTACCGATACACACCAAACACTCCATATTGGCCTGTGAGGTGGCAATATCCCTTTAACTGATGATTGTTGATTTGTATATTTGTATTTGTATGTTGATTATATTTGTCTCCATATATTTTATCATATTAACATGAGATTTATATGGGCATGGTTGCATGTGGGCTACACCTTAGAGCCACTCAGATTTATGGTTACAGCTTCTGTGGAAGTGTGTATGGCCTTCAAGTTCATTGCTGCTCCCTAGTGGTGGTAATCATGGCCTGACAATGGCCTACTCATTTTCATTTGGGTTCAAGTTTGGGTTTAGGTTTAGGTTAATGGGCTAGGATTAGACTTGGTCTATTTTGAGCCCATCTAGGTCTTTTTGCTCTTGTTATGCTAATTTTGTAGATTATCAATTATACATCACTATATTTCAGGTTGTCAGTTTCGACTATGATTTATATGCAACATATGTACTCATTTTACTTTGGGTTCAAGTTTGCCCTAGTTATGATCATTTTGTGGATTATCATTAACCCTCGCCCTACGGGAGCTTTTTTCACCTTCGTCCTACGGGGGGTCCTAAAAAGATCCCCCTGTTAACTTCCAAACCAAGCAACATAGAGCAACGCGGTAAGAATCAACATGTTGCCTGTCATGTTTGGAATCTAACGGTACGCAATTTTAGGTTTCGGGTCAACGAGTGACCTTCCAGGTCAAGTGAATGACCTCGCTCGACCACGTCCAGAACAGCGATTTTGCTCTGTCAGAAAACCTCAAAATGAGAAATTGATCAATGTAAATAAAAAGGCATGTTCCTAGACCCGTTTTGTTTCTGAAATACAGAAAAGGTAATTATTTATTCGTATCTGGTCAAAAAAAAAGTCCAAAATAGTTATTAAAAAAATGACTTCATGAATTTCTTACACTTAGGGAGCCATCACTCGTCAAAAATAGAGATATTTCTTTGAAATTTGGTTTGAGTATTGTCCATACTCAGTTCTCTCACATATATTCCGTTTTCTTAACATCTTTGAAATTTTTGATTTTGTGGTGATTTTTCCCCAAAGAAAGTGTTTTTTTTTATTTTGGGGGTCAAAAACCCAAAATTTCGCAAATCCGAGATTGCTATTTGAAAGAAAATGACATTTCATATCTTTGATTAATTGCGTTTGCAATTTGCTTCAAAACTCTTTTTTTCTACGATTTTTCTAACATTTATCGTTTTTCCACCAACATGACGTCATCAAAACATCAGTATTTCCCAAATTTCTCAACTCATTTCAATGAAATTTTTACAGCATACGTATAATTGTTGCATACTTAGGTACTGAAAATTTCAGCAAGATGCGCCGCATGTCTAAAAAGTTATGCAAGAAAAACCTCAGGGGGGTCGTTTAAGGACTGTTAAATACTGATGTAGGGTGAGGGTTAACCCTCGCCCTACGGGGGCCTGACAGCCCCCCCCCCCCCCCTGAGGTTGTTCTTGAATAACTTTTTACACGTGCGACGCATCTTGCTGAAATTTTCGGTAGTTGAGTTTACAACAATTATACGTATGCAGTAAAAATTTAATTAAAATTGGTTAAATAGTTTGGGAGATAATCATGTTTTGATGACGTCATGTTGGTAAAAAAAAATTGAAAAATCGTAGAAAACAGTTTTAAAGCAAATTGCAAACGCAATTCACCAAAGATACAACATGGCATTCTCTTTAAAATGGCAGTGTCGGATTTGCAAAATTTTGGGTTTTTGACCCCTAAAATAAATTAAAATATTTTTTGAAAAATCCCCACCAAATCGAAATTTTCAAAGATGTTAGAAAAACCGGAATATATGTGAGAGAACTGAGTATGGACAATACCCATACCAAATTGCAAAGCAATATCTTCATTTTTGACTGAGTGATGGCTCCCTAAGCATAAGAAACTGATGACGTCATTTTTGAAAATAACTTGTTTTGACTTTTTTGACAAGATACGAACAAATAATTACCTTTTCTGTATTTCTGAGCCAAAACTGGTCTAGGAACATGCCTTTTTATTTACATTTATCAATTTCTAATTTTGAGGTTTTCTGAAGAGCAAAATCGCTGTTCTGGACGTGGTAAATCCGAGGTCATTCACTTGACCTGGAAGGTCACCCGTTGACCTGAAACCTAAACATCGCATACTGTTATTCCTCTCATGACAGGCAACATGCTGGTTCTTACCGCATTGCTCTAAGTTGCTTGGTTTGGAAGTTAACAGGGGGTGCTGTCAGCCTCCCCCCCCCCCGTAGGGCGAAGGTGAAAAAAGCTCCCGTAGGGCGAGGGTTAATACATAACTTTATTTTTCACTATGATTTCGATGCAACTTTTATTGCTAGTTTTCCAGTTTTCTAATAGTGTACAAAGAGAGTCTTGTAGAAAAATGTGACTCTTATTTCAGCTTGCAGCTTTAAGCTTATTTGAGTTGTCATGATTGTAACTCCTGTATATGACCATCCTTGTATTATCATTTACCTATATTTTCTAAAAATATTAGTTGTTTTCCATAACATACTAGTTATGGCCTATTCAGTGGCCTGTTATCAATGAAGTCTTAATGTGAGCTGCAAGAAAAATACAAATAATTAAAAACAGGTGCTGAAATTACTTGAACTTAAGCTAACTAAGCAAATGTTTTAGGTCTTAAAACTAGCACATGCTTTGTGCATATATTTTTAGGGTTTCAATCGGTATTTCATGTTTTGTCCTAAAAGCATGTTTAGTCCACAGTCATTGTAGCAAATGTGGATATATCAACCGGGCTATTGACACACTATTCTTTGCTGGCAAACTGTTCCTTCTATCTCTTCTCTTCAAAATGGTGTGAAAATATTAATGATCATGTGCAAATTGAAAGGAAGAGCTCAACTCTGTAAACGATGTTAACCTGAGCTGTATGTTAGCTGTACCCACTGTCCATGTAGCTAAGTTTGAAGCAACATTGACATTTTTGTTCATTTTTGGGGGGGACGGGGGGTCCAAATAAATTGTTCACCTCATCTCAAAGTTGAAATTGTCAATTTGTTTAAAGGTCCTTAGAGAAGTTTAGCCTACATATATCATTATTCAGTACATACATAAAATGTTATACATAATTATCACTGTTTTAAATCCCGCGCGCGAGAACCGAGGCCGGGAAGCGGCGCCTCCTTTTTAGCGTTGTACAGCAGTACAACAGGCTGCCGCCAGAGGTCTGTCTGCTGCCACTGAGAGCTTTTAAACGTGCGGTACGTGACCTTTTAGTAGTATGATGTGAATTAGTTTGTCTTTTCGAATGTGTATATCTCAGCGAGTGACAGACTTCTGTATGCTTGTGTGTGCGATATGCAGCTTATTGTGTATGCTGTGTGTTGTGTGTGCGTACGTGTGCATGTGTGTTTGTGAGTGTGGGGATTTGTCTCTGATTTATTTGCTCTGATCTTATTGTGTGCAATGTGCTTAGTGTCGTTTTTAACATGTCTTCACTTACTAATCATGACACGATACTCGGAATAGCCAGTGTTGCATTGGAGTGTTTAATTGTCAAATACAAATAGTGAATGTCACATAATTACGAGCAAGCGCGAAGCGGGCGCTCGTCCTCCTGTGGTGTAAGGGAAAAAATCTGATTATGAGCGGCCCGACTCGGCCCGGCCTGTGGCGACGCTTTTGAGAAGCTCATATCTCTGCAACCACACGTCCGAATGACAAGCGAGTTTCTTTGCTGAGTAGCCCCATCCAACCTAACCTGTTTGAGACCGGTACCGACTCATGTGAGTGACTACCACTGCGCGTGGCGCGTGGCGCGTGCCGCGTGAGGGGTGTTGCAAAGTTGTTTCACTATAAAAAAAAAAAAACGCAACGGCTGGGCAGATTGTGTGCCAATTTGGTGTGTGGTTAGGTTCCCCTCAGCCGCCACTTTCCCACAAGTCAGGGGTGGGTGCCTCTGCACGTGCGCGCGTGCACACCCCTATTATATTTCTTAGGAACGGCTGAGCCGATTGTGTTCAAATTTGGTGTGTGGTTAGAGACCTCTCAGCCGCCACTTTCCACAAGTCAAGGGTGGGATGGCTTTACACGTGCACACGTGACACCCCTATTCTATATCTCAGAAACGGCTGAGTCGATTGTGTTCGAATTGTGTGTGTGGTTAGGGACCTCTCAGCCGCCGCCTTCCCACAAGTCGGGGGAGGCGATTGTGCTAGCATTCGGTGTGTGGTTAGAGACCTCTCAGCCGTCTCTTTCCCACAAGTCAGGGGGTGGGATGCCTCTGCACGTGCACACCCTTTTTTGTATCTCAGAAACATCTTGCCCGATCGAGTTGAAATGCACCATAGATTTCCTTCGCGCTCGCTCGGATTTCCTTGGCGCTCGCTCGTCCATCGCCACTACGGCGCCTTACTGGTGTCTATGGACAATCAAAAGCAAGCACTAACCTTCAGAGCTTTCATATGTGGCGTGCACTATTTATATATCACATTGTGGTTTGTTAATAGTGATTTAATCATTATGGTATGATATTGCATGTATTTATTGCATAATTACATATGCAGGTTTAACTACTAACCCGGACCTTTCAAACCCCCAAACAGTTTAAACTTTGCGTCCAATTATTTGTCATCCGGTGGAGAGAAGAAAAAAAATGAGTCGACACTGGTTTTACAGACTTCTGAGATCATGTTGAGTTACCTCTGCCACCATTTTCAGTTTATATTGTTGCAGTTATCATCTCATCTCACTTACTCATCTCATATTATCTTAGTTACTCATCTCATCTGATGTTTGTTACTCATCTCATCTGATCTTAGTTACTCATCTCATCTGATGCTAGTTACTCATATCATCTGATCTTAGTTGCTCATCTCATCTGATGCTAGTTACTCATCTCATCTGATCTTAGTTACTCATCTCATCTGATGCTAGTTACTCATCTTATCTGATCTTAGTTACTCATCTCATCTGATGCTAGTTACTCATCTCATCTGATCTTAGTTACTCATCCCATCTAATGTTGGTTACTCATCTCATATGATGCTAGTTACTCATCTCATCTGATCTTAGTTACTCATCTCATCTGATGCTAGTTACTCATCTCATCTGATCTTAGTTACTCATCTCATCTGATGCTAGTTACTCATCTCATCTGATCTTAGTTACTCATCTCATCTGATGTTAGTTACTCGTCTCATATGATGCTAGTTACTCATCTCATCTGATCTTAGTTCTTATCTCATCTGATGTTAGTTACTCATCTCATCTGATGTTAGTTACTCATCTCATCTGATGTTAGTTCTCATCTCATCTTATCTTAGTTGCTCATCTCATCTGATCTTAGTTACTCATCTCATCTGATGCTAGTTACTCATCTCATCCGATGCTAATTACTCATCTCATCTGATCTTAGTTGCTCATCTCATCTGATCTTAGTTACTCATCTCATCTGATCTTAGTTACTCATCTCATCTGATCTTAGTTACTCATCTCATCTGATGTTAGTTGCTCATCTCATCTGATGTTAGTTACTCATCTCATCTGATCTTAGTTGCTCATCTCATCTGATCTTAGTTACTCATCTCATCTGATCTTAGTTTCTCATCTCATCTGATCTTAGTTACTCATCTCATCTGATGCTAGTTACTCATCTCATCTGATGTTAGTTACTCATCTCATCTGATCTTAGTTACTTATCTCATCTGATCTTAGTTGCTCATCTCATCTGATCTTAGTTACTCATCTCATCTGATCTTAGTTACTCATCTCATCTGATGTTAGTTACTCATCTCATCTGATCTTAGTTACTCATCTCATCTGATGCTAGTCACTCATCTCATCTGATGCTAGTTACTCATCTCATCTGATCTTAGTTACTCATCTCATCTGATGTTAGTTACTCATCTCATATTTGGCTAGTTACTCATCTCATCTGATCTTAGTTCTTATTTCATCTGATGTTAGTTACTCATCTCATATTATATTAGTTGCTCATCTCATCTGATGTTAGTTACTCATCTCATCTGATCTTAGTTACTGATCTCATCTGATGTTAGTTACTCATCTCATTTGTCTTAGTTACTCATCTCATATGATCTTAGTTACTCATCTTATTCATAAAATTACATCGACGGGAGCTGAAAACATCGTCCAATATCAACATCCGTCTTGTTTCCGACCGATATGGCTAGTACCGAGCAGCTGCTCGACATCACAAACTCCGTGCTGAATCAACTCAGAATCGATTCGAGAATATTTTAGACCAGAATCAACTCATTTTCCCAGCCAGATGAATAACTCAACCCAAAGTCGAAATAGGCTTGTTTCGTCAAGTACTGACTGTAAGTAGTTTAACCTATAATATAGCCACTTTTCTGTGATTATTGTTTTGCTTCTGAAAAATGTGTTTGCATGGAGTCACGGAGTGTGACTTTTCCTTTATACCGACATCGAAATATGTATGATTTTCAAATCGGGAAAATTTACTCTCCACCACAGAACTTATTTGAGCGGAACGGAACTCATTTAGCGGAACGGAACTCATTTAGCGGAACGCACCTCATTTAGCGGAACTTATAGCGCCGTTGCGGTCGGATGGTGCTGCCGTTGCGGTCGGATGGTGCTGCCGTTGCGGTCGGATAGTGCTGCCGTTGCGGTCGGATGGTGCTGCCGTTGCGGTCGGATAGTGCTGCCGTTGCGGTCGGATGGTGCTGCCGTTGCGGTCGGATAGTGCTGCCGTTGCGGTCGGATAGTGCTGCCGTTGCGGTCGGATAGTGCTGCCGTTGCGGTCGGATGGTGCTGCCGTTGCGGTCGGATAGTGCTGCCGTTGCGGTCGGATGGTGCTGCCGTTGCGGTCGGATAGTGCTGCCGTTGCGGTCGGATGGTGCTGCCGTTGCGGTCGGATAGTGCTGCCGTTGCGGTCGGATGGTGCTGCCGTTGCGGTTGGATAGTGCTGCCGTTGCGGTCGGATAGTGCTGCGCTGGCGATCGATAGACCTCCCAAGCTCGAAACTCCCCACTCCCATGATCGCAGCCCATGTATGGACCATCGTGTCTGAATGACTTAAAGGGATATTGCCACCTCAGGAGGATTTCTAAAAAGTAACTTAAATGAATAGTGGGGATCAACAATCATGTATGCTCAAGCCCAAACTTGCTCCTGCAGCACCTGAGGCAGTGTATCGGCAAAGCATTTTGTATTTATTTCTGACTCCAAAACGTTGGTCCCAGCTGTGCTCAGTACTAGATTCATGATGGCCGCTCTCATCCAGTTTGGCTGTGGTATTGGCGCCCGCCCAAAGCCCTAGCGTACGAATTCGCCGAGACTTGACCTTGAGAAGTATATATGTGTTATAAGGTATAGGTCACATAACTCCTACGGTCCCAAAGTCGAGCCATAGCAATTCATGCTGTTTTATTATGAAGAGGCTAAGGTTGTTGAAAATATAATTAACTGCATACGCTTTTTAATTATAAAGTGCACTGGCGGAATGTTGATGTTGAGTTTGTAACATTCAAAAGAGAATAACAGTCCGCAAAGAAGTGATTTTAAATAGTGATGTGGCGACTCCAATTTTACGAATGCTTGACAAGCATGAGTGGTGCAAGTGTATTTTTTATTTAATGGGGGAGTTTCGGGAACCAAATTTTGCAGGTGAATTCGGACACGCTTAACCCGCGCGGCGCTGGGGTCTCCATCCGAACGTGCGGTGCTGGGGGGGGGTAAATTTTACCCCCCCCCCCCCCCCCCCTCGTATCTTCCGAACCAATAACCGCAACGAGACGCGCAAGGCGGCGATAGAAAGCTCTCAGTGAGAAGAATCTAACGCATGCCCGAAATTATTAACATAAGGTCACATGTCAGGTCACGGTCAGGTCAAGTGTCAAAATTTAAGTATTTGGGTTTTTGGGCTATACTTTCCATCCAAAGCCTTGTATTGCAACTATTATCTCACAAAGTGCTCCCAAATGTATAATGCATCTCCCGCATAAGTCAAAGTGAAATTTTAAGCAAAGGTCAAGGTCAGGTCACAAAAGGTCACAGGTCTACGAAAGCCATGCGACACATGTTGTATGGGTTATTTTACACGTATAATTCGATAGAAGCAGCCATTTTCACAGCCTGGCACCATATAATCGCCCTCAGGTCAATGGCAGGTCACAATAAGGTCAAAATTTAAAATTGATTAATCTAAATAAACATTGCATGTTTCTAGACTAGTTTTGTCTTCGAAATACAGTGGTGGCATTTATTTGTCTGTACCTGGTCAGTAAAAGCCAAAAAATGCAATTTAAAAAAATGACATCATGAGTTACTTATTCTTAGAGAGCCATAAGTCAGTCAAAAATAAAGAAATTGCTTTGAAATTTGGTTTGAACATCGTGCATACTCGGTTTTCTAATATATATTCCGGTTTTTTGAAAATCTTAAAACAAAAAACTTTTGTGGAAATTCTTCCCCAAAAATCAGTTTTTGCATTTTTGGGGGTCAAAAACACAAAATTTTGAACATCTGAGACAGCCATGTTAAAGACAATGTTATTTCCTTTCTTTTGACGCCTTCTATTTGCGATTTGCATCAACACGCTGTTTTCTACGATTTTTAAAACATTTAACGTTTTTTTAATCAAAAATGACATGACATGACGTCACTAAAACGTCATTATCTCCTCAAAATTTTCACGAATTTCAACAAAATTGTAACACAAGATGTAGAATTGATGCACCATAAGGTACCGTAAGTTTCACTTCGATATCTGTAATAGTTTTCAAGTTATGGAGAAAATCCGGGAGGGGGGTAAAATTTACCCCCCCCCCAGCGCCGCGCGGGTTAATCGACCGATACACACCAAAAAAAAACTCCATATTGGCCTGCGAGATGGCAATGTCCCTTTAATAAATATGAATGGGGTACGTGAAGCCTCAATAATTAGGATTATTTACTCATTTTGTATTACGAGGATTTCTTGGTGTACCGTATACAGACATTATCCAGTATGTTAGTTTGCTACGTACTGTGCTCACGAACATTGTCTTATGTTCTTCGCACATGTGTAGTGTGTGCCCTTTAAAGGTGTCTTTGTCCCGACGTAGTTTGGTATTGCGAACCAGACATGTGCCAAGATCCCAGGCGTCTTAACCTTTGAATCCGGATTCTGACAATGATCAAAGTAATACAGCACTAATGAGTGATGCAACTTGTTGCGTCTAGATTTCTCCTTTGTTTTTTTTAGCCTGTTTTGTTTATTCAAGTATCAAAATGCTAAGAAAATAGCCCGGGATCTTTTTTGGTATCTTGGATCCAAGATCCCAAAAGATCCCGGGCTATTTTCAGGTTGTTCTGATGCTTTGATCAACGGAAAAACTTGCATGTGAAGAAGTAAGTAAGGAGCAATAAGTTGCAATGTGCTTAAATGCTATAGCGCAGTGTCCATTGCCATAATTTGCATGCAATGGTAAAAACGCCTGGGGGCATGGCCCATGTCTGTTGCCAATATTTGACATATGTGATTTATACCATGGTAACGTTTTGCTTTAGGTACAGCACAAATCAATGTAATGTCGCGTTATCGCAAACGTGACGGCTGCACCCATAGATAATGATCTGTTTGGTTTATGCTCGCTGGCTGTGAAGGTCATTTGGCGCCATACTGGTCCTGAATACCTTTCTGTATTATTACATAGTTTATTTGCACGCTTGTACAGCACATGTCGCAACAGATAAAGGTGGCGCTGTCCAATTCGCCTTGCTAGCCGGCTCACTGCGTCACTCGCCATTGGTTCAATATTTCCAGTTCGGAATCGTTGCCCGATAACCGGAGGACACCACGTCATAGCCCACGTCATAGCCACGTCATAGCCACGTCATAGCCACGTCATAGCCACGTCATAGCCCACGTCATAGCCCACGTCATAGCCACGTCATAGCCCACGTCATAGCCCACGTCAAGACAGCCCTCAGTTTGCTCAACTTTCGTGAGGCTTTGTCTCAGTGTCGATTGAGAGTCGTTTTCTATTCCCGTGTCGCTCCTCCGTTTCGCAATCAATTACACCGGCAACGGTATCACGAGAGAAATATAACGCCCTGTGCCCCTGCCATCACATGGATGACGTTTCACCACCGGGCTGGTACTGCACGGTATCGCGAGAGAAATCTAACGCCCTGTGCCCCTGCCATCACATGGATGACGTTTCACCACCGGGCTGGTACTGCACGGTATCGCGAGAGAAATCGAACGCCCTGTGCCCCTGCCATCACGTGGATGACGTTTCGCCACCGGGCTGGTACTGCACGGTATCGCGAGAGAAATATAACGCCCTGTGCCCCTGCCATCACATGGATGACGTTTCGCCACCGGGCTGGTACTGCACGGTATCGCGAGAGAAATATAACGCCCTGTGCCCCTGACATCACGTGGATGACGTTTCGCCACCGGGCTGGTACTGCACGGTATCGCGAGAGAAATCTAACGCCCTGTGCCCCTGACATAACGCCCTGTGCCCCTGACATCACGTGGATGACGTTTCGCCACCGGGCTGGTACTGCACGATATCGCGAGAGAAATATAACGCCCTGTGCCCCTGACATCACATGGATGACGTTTCACCACCGGGCTGGTACTGCACGATATCGCGAGAGAAATATAACGCCCTGTGCCCCTGACATCACATGGATGACGTTTCACCACCGGGCTGGTACTGCACGATATCGCGAGAGAAATATAACGCCCTGTGCCCCTGACATCACATGGATGACGTTTCGCCACCGGGCTGGTACTGCACGATATCGCGAGAGATATATAACGCCCTGTGCCCCTGACATCACATGGATGACGTTTCGCCACCGGGCTGGTACTGCACGATATCGCGAGAGAAATATAACGCCCTGTGCCCCTGACATCACGTGGATGACGTTTCGCCACCGGGCTGGTACTGCACGATATCGCGAGAGAAATATAACGCCCTGTGCCCCTGACATCACATGGATGACGTTTCACCACCGGGCTGGTACTGCACGGTATCGCGAGAGAAATATAACGCCCTGTGCCCCTGACATCACATGGATGACGTTTCGCCACCGGGCTGGTACTGCACGATATCGCGAGAGATATATAACGCCCTGTGCCCCTGACATCACATGGATGACGTTTCGCCACCGGGCTGGTACTGCACGATATCGCGAGAGAAATATAACGCCCTGTGCCCCTGACATCACGTGGATGACGTTTCGCCACCGGGCTGGTACTGCACGATATCGCGAGAGAAATATAACGCCCTGTGCCCCTGACATCACGTGGATGACGTTTCGCCACCGGGCTGGTACTGCACGATATCGCGAGAGAAATATAACGCCCTGTGCCCCTGACATCACGTGGATGACGTTTCGCCACCGGGCTGGTACGGCACGATATCGCGAGAGAAATATAACGCCCTGTGCCCCTGACATCACATGGATGACGTTTCGCCACCGGGCTGGTACTGCCGCTACGTTGACAGAGAGTCGGAGAACTTACCTGGCAATGCTCTTTTAAACTTCTGTGAGATAAGTAGTCAGATGAGTAAGATGAATAATTTTACCTTGCAATCAGGAAATGTCCATGATTCATACTCATATAACCACAAAATTGTGTATGTTAAATCGTTTGAAAGGATATCACACCTCTCCCTGGTTGCAGGATCACTATAATTAATTTAAGGAGTGACCTATTCTATATTACCTGCACCGTGTGGGCACACCACACCCTGACGCTGTGTTCCGCCTCTGTGTATTGCAGGACACCACCGATGCGCGGTGCGGCGCCTTGACAGGGCTGAGCCGCTGCCCGGGCCGGGCCTCCCGTCCTCCCCCGTAGCGCCGCCGCCGCCGCCGCCGGCACAGCGGCCGCCATGGCGCTGTCGGTGCCGCGCACCGTCGACCCGCCGTCACTGGCCGTGCAGGCGGCGCGCGTGCTGGTGCAGCACCCGTGCGCGCTGGGCTCGCGCGGCTCCCACCACCCGTGGGACTCGAGCTGGCGCGTCTCGCGCTACGTGATGCTGACCGAGGAGGTGGCCGACCTGCTGCTGGCCGAGTGCCGCCGCCTGCGGCCGCAGAACGGCTTCCTGTCGCTGCTGTCGGACGTCGGCGGCCGGACGCGCCGGGTCCGTCTACAGACGGTGGACCTGCGCGGCCTGCCCGTGGACGCCGCGCAGATCGTCCGGCTGATGGCCGACCGGCCGAGGGTGCTGAGGTTCGACTCGGCGGTGGAGTTCTCGGCGGCCAGTCTGGCTACGTTCCGAGAGCGCTGCGGGCACCTGCGCCAGCTGGCCGTTAGTGGACGCTCGGCACCCACCCCTGTGTTCGTGGACGAGTCGCTGCGGCCTCCTACCTGGAACTCTGCCGATCAGCCGCCGCTGCTGCCCTGCCCGATGCTGCGCTCCTTCACGCTGGTCGGCTCGGCCACGGTCCGGTTCGGCCCGTCCTCCGCCTACCTGGACGCCCTGCTGCGGGGCTTCCCGGCGCTGACCCACCTGGAGCTGAGTAACGTCTACTCGGACGTGGACGCGTCGTTCGTGGCGCGCATGCCGCGTCTGGTGGTGCTGGTGCTGCACAACGTCAGCCTGGTGGCGCTGGAGCGGCTGGCTGGGCTGTCGGAGCTGCGGCACCTGGACATCTCGGCCCCGCCGACAGCGGCCGCGCCGCACCGCCGGCCGCCGGCCGACCCGGACCATCTGCTGGACCGGCTGGTACGCGGTCTGCCCCGGCTAGAGCACCTGGACATCTCCGGCACTCCGCTAGCCGGGCCCGGGGTCCACCGCTGCGCCGCCACCGAGCCACACCTGCTCTGCGACATCGTGGGCCTGGGCAGCCGCGTGGAGCGGCCGCTGGCCTTCCTGGGCGTCTACGGCTGTAACGTCTCCCACCGACAGCACATACCGGCTCGGAGGATCGGCGGAGACATCGGCGAGACGCAGCTGCTGCACACGGCCGCGGCGCACCGCCACCACGTGTTCATGGTGTCCGACGTGCTGGAGCAGCTGGAGATGCTGCTGCGGATGAACAACGGCGTGCGCCGCTGGCAGGAGATCCTGCACCTCGCCCTGGACTCCATGGAGGAGTTCCCTTTCTACAAGGAGATCCACATCCGGTGCGGTGCCATCATCCAGACCATCACGTCGAGCCGCGCCTGGCAGGCGGCGCTGACCGAGGTGGAGCGGCAGCGCGTCCTCAGGCAACTGTTCCGCTCCGTCGCGCTACACCGGAAGTCGATCCGGCTGCGGCACTTTATCGCCATCATCCTGATGAACTTCGACGTGCCGCGCGAGATGATGTTCTGCTTCGAGGGCTTCCTCGACACGCTCAGCCACATGCTGAGCGGCGTGCTCAGTGAGCGGGACAACTTCGTGGAGCGCGTGCTCATCTTCCTGCTGAACAAGACGTGCTGCGACGTGGACGGCCGGCGCAAGGTGATGGTCGGCGAGCGCGGCCTCGTCAAGATGCTGCTGAAGGCCATCCACGCGCGCTGGCAGGACCACAACTGTGACGAGGTGATGCGCTTCCTGTGGTCCTGTCTGTGGAACGTTACCGACGAGACGCCGGAGAACTGCGCGCTGTTCCTCGACAACAGGGGCATGCGGCTGTTCGCCCAGTGTCTGTCCGAGTTCAAGACGGACTCGGGTGAGCTGGTGCGCAACATGATGGGCCTGGTGGGCAACATCGCCGAGGTGCCGCACCTGCGCTCCCACTTTATGACCAAGGACACGGTGGAGACGTTCCTGCGGCTGCTGAACTACTCCGCCCCAGACCTGGAGATCAGCTACCACGCGGCCGGCGTGCTCTCCAACATGCTGTCTGACGGGCCGGCCGCCTGGATGCTGCCGGAGCCGAGCTGCGCCGATGTGACCGCGCGGCTGGAGCGCGCCATCCGTGGCTGGAACGTCTCGGCCGAGCGCAGCATCAACTACCGCAGTCTGGCGCCCATCATCCGGCTGCTGCGCTGCGACGTGCCCGAGAGCCAGCTGTGGGCCGCCTGGGCGCTGGCCAACCTGACGCAGGCCTTGCCGGAGCGCTACGGACGCATGGTGGAGGAGGAGGGCGGCGCGCGCCTGCTGCGGCTCGTGGCCGATGGCGGCGACCAGGCCTCCTACCTGGTGCGGCTGGCACAGCAGTGCCTCAGCACTGTGGACCGGCAACGGGATGGCGCCGCCGGGGAGCCGGGTCGGCGACCGGTCAGCTGAGCTGGTGCAGGGTGGAGCGTGGTGTGGCGCGCATCTGTGATATATGTGGTGAGGAGGGGCGGCCGGCCGGCGCAGGCTGACGGTTGTGGTGGCTCGCGGGTCGCCCGCCGAGGCAGTAACCGGGTGGACTCTGCTGTACGGGCCGCGCGGCTCGGGGCGGACCCCGCCGGCCGGGGCAGTAACCGGGCGGACTCTGCTGTACGGGCCGCGCGGCTCGGGACGGACCCCGCCCGCCGGGGATTGATGGTGCTCGCGCTGGGCAGTCGGCCGCCGGCGGCAGGGGAGCGGACAGACCGGCCGCCCCAGAGGGAGACGCCGCCGCCGCCGCCGGGTCCCCTGCACCGCCCCGGACCGGCTCCCGGTACAGCAACACGACAATAAGACGGCGGAATATTAGCGCTCCTCCGGATGTGTACGTGTGTGTAACGGGGTCGCCGGGGATATGTGATATAATTTGCGTGCGCAGTGCCCAGCAATAGGCACGGATGCAGCGTATTATGCTTTATCCTAGTTTGTTTGCCATGACTAGCATTTCTCGCGAGAGCAAGCTTACCATTGCCGATGCTGCTGCCTATTTTCTGTTCCCCGTGTAGTGGAAGTAGGCAGCTAATACATGCGCGGAGTGGCGTGCTCGCTTTACATATTGGATCACGTTAGACGGTTCAGATTGGACTCAGCCATTTGTCCCCTGTAACCTGGGATCCACCTTGGTAAGGGACGGTTCAGATTGGACTCAGGCATTTGTCCCCTGTAACCTGGGATCCACCTTGGTAAGGGACGGTTCAGATTGGACTCAGGCATTTGTCCCCTGTAACCTGGGATCCACCTTGGTAAGGACCAAGGAGTGACCCTTGGTGGAGAGCTACTCGTCACAATATACGTCGTGTCTCGGCTTGGTCCGCGATTCTTCAGATTGTTTTTCCAGAATGCAACATAAGTCTGCAGCAATCGTGATGACATTAAAGGCTGCCAAAATGTTAACTGCTTTAACGTTATGCAGATTGCTTAATTTACTTCTTGTCAACTCCGCGCAGTAAGCCCCGTGGCCCGTACAGCAGTGACCGGGGGGTGTGAAAATGGTGTCTTTCGGTTGCACCCACAATTTACTACCGCAGCCTAAAAACAACGTTTGCCCAGGTCAAAACGACCACCGACATGCTTCCTGTGCTGCTGCCTAACCCTTTAGGGTACACATTTTCCAGCCGTTAGATTATATGCTCGAAATAACTTAGCGATATATTTCGGCAAACATGAAGACAATAGGATCATGTACGCTAAGCAATTTTAGAGGGTTATCTGTCGTCCTTATTAGGCTTTTTCAGTCTGCGTGGGGATTTTCTAAGACAGAAGCGCCGATCTAAGAAGTTTCATGGCTAGGATGCTGCGATTGATGCGGAGGACTGCGATGGCTGCGACTGGTGTTCGTTGATCCTGTACGGAGGGGTGCTCTGAGCGCCTAAATACATCGGACGACTGATTTACGGCAGTCGCTCGCTGTGCTGCGGCCCAACTGGCCTACGTGGCACAGTGCCTTCACAGATTTAAACCACCTTAGCGTAGGGGCCACGCGCCTGTCGTAGCTCAGAGGCAACATGCCTGTCTTTCGTGTGCAGGGGCCGGTTAGAATCCTGGCGACAGCTATACTCGCTTTTTAGTCATGTTTTCACGTAAATGCGTGTTCATAGGTTTGGGGAGACATAAATAAGTCAGTAAAAAGAAAGATCTTCGGGAAATATTTGGTATATAATCCAGACTGGTTATTGATTCAACTTTTTTTTGGAACGATTCAATCATGCTTCATTTTGGAATCTGAATGATTCAATCACCGTTCGATTCACGGATATAATTTTGAGAATTGATTCATTCTGATTCAAAGAATCAAAAAAATATTTTATTTTATTCACGTTTGATTCAACATTTGAATATATAAGGTGAATGTATGCCAAATCAATACAAATGGAAACATGCATATATATATATTATCATTAAAACATTGGTACAGCAATAGTATTTCAGTATAATTGAATGTAGCCACTGGGACTCGCATGTATTTGGACAATTTACCAGTGTACTTGAATCGTTAAATCTTTTGATTCAATCAGCCTTGATTTGATGCGGGTTTTGATTCAATCACGATTCATGAATCAAAATATCTGGTGGTAAATCAATTGTTTTGATTCAATGAATTTTGATTGAACGATTCCAATCGATTCAATCAGTGTCGAATCAATAACCAGTCTGAATTATAATCATCTCGTTTTGTCTACAAGATGGCCTGGGGGGCGACAAAACAAACGTCAGTTGTCTACGAGACCCCCTAAAAACATCCCCCCCCGTAGGGCTGGCAGCGGACGCCTGCTGTAATTTTTTTTGTAAAAAAAAGAAAAGAAGGTGGGCTCGGCGCCTCCTACCGGCAGCCGCCCCTCGCGTCGCTCCTCCGTTGTGCTGTGTTTTCGCGTGTAATTAAGTTTCGGCCAACTGCAGGTTTTGTCTCATCTCAAGAAGTGGTGTTTTCGGACCGTTTGAAGATTTTTCGAGCCTTCTTTCGTAGTGATCATAGTTATTTATACTCGCCCATTATTTTAAATAGCCATAGCCATGACCCACGCTGGACTGGCCGGCATTCTACCGGTTTCCGAAGAGACCAACGCACCTATCACCTTGCCGCCTCGACTTCTACCGCTCCACGCTCTACCGTCGTCGCCGACACTGCGAGACCGTGCCGGGTCCCCGCCGGACTCAGCCCCCATGGCCATCCATCACCCACCCGCCGTCCAAGGGGCGGACAGAGGCGGAGTAAGGCGGCACTGCCGGGGGAGAAGAGCCGGTCGGATAGTCCAAGCGCGTCGACATCGGGCAAGAAACGCGGAACATCAGCGTCGCCAGGACTACGACCGCGCTTTAATCCCCCTGGCGGGCCCTGGACCCGCCCCTGGCATAGGGGAGAATCCACCAGCCCAAACCCGGTCGAGTGATAGAGTCCGGTCAGGCGGACCGGGGTTGGCGGGCGCCGGCGACACCGACGGCCGTCAGCGAGGCACCGGGGCGGCGATCCCCGTCCGTGTAGGGTGCCGTCTGCCAAACTTGAACGACAGGCATGGGATGGGGCCCCCGCCGGTCGTCCCGGAGCCGGCTGGCCCCGCCACCCGCTGCCTGGTGCAGCCGCCTCGGCTGACCCTGCGTCAGACCCGCCGGGCGGCGGCTACACAGCCGGAATCGACGTACCAACCGAATCGACTACGTACATCATCAGCATCGACGTACAGCTTCGGACATGCCAACACCCGCTCCCTAGCACCAAGAATGGATGAAATCAACCTCCTGCTCCAACAACATAATATTGACATTTTGTCCGTGTCCGAGACGTGGCTGAAGCCGAGTGTCCTGACCCGAGTGCTGGTTTTCCCCGGATATAGCATAATCAGATGTGACCGCACAAGCCAGCCCGGCGCGCGGGTCAAGGCGCGAGGCGGAGGCGTCGCAATCTTGACGAGACAACCTCCGCGTGACAAAACTGCATATCGGCGGCTCCGACCCCAACCTGGAGTCGCTCTGGCTGTCCGTCAGCGGTGCAGGGTGCCGCACAGTGGTGGTCGGGGTAATCTACCGACCCCCCGCCACTTCGGTGCCCGGAGCGCTCGAGATGATCGACCGGCAGCTGGGGGACGCGGTCTCCACTGGCTAGCCGGTCGTCGTCATGGGCGACTTCAACATCAATCTGCTACAACAGGACTGCCCAGGTGCACGGGGCCTCCAGCGGATCCTGAGCGACCTGGACCTCACGCAGCTGGTGCGTGAGCCCACGCACCTCCACCCGACACCCACGATGCTGGACCTGGTCATAACCAACCTGACCGACTCACCTGAATCTGTCGTTGTGCTCCAGGATCAAATCGCCGACCACCAGCCGGTACTCCTCAGAGCCGGGGTGCGCAGACAGCGCCCCCCGCCGCCGGCGCCGGTCATAAGGAGGCGCTGGGAGCGTGTCGACTGGGACGCCATGTGCCTGAGCCTTCTGACAGCTGACTGGGGACCACTCTACAACGCACGGACAGCTGACGAGAAGCTGACGGCATTCATGGCGGTCTGGGACGCAGTGGTCGACGAGCACTGCCCGCTCGTCACGGTGAGACGGCGCCGACCGGCGTGTCCGTGGCTGCGCGACAATCCCGAGCTGACGTCGGCGATGGAGGACCGCGACGAGGCCCGGCGAACCTGGGAGCGCACCAGAACCCCAGAAAGTCGCTGTGAATACCAGCGGCGGCGCAACACTGTGAAAAGCCAGCTCACTCGTGCCCGTCGCGACTTCCTGTGTGACTCTCTTTTATCTGACAGACAATCTTTTTGGAGTCGTCTGAAAAGTTTTGCTGTCCAACCATCACGGGGCCCCGCTTTGGGTGACGATGACGTCAGTGACCGGGCTGACGCATTCAATGAGCATTTTGCGTCCGTGGGGTCACGCATCGCCGCGGAGGTGGGGCGCACCACCGTTTCGGGCTCGCACGGACCGAGGCCTCCCCGTGTGTGCTCATCAGCCCTCGCACTACGCCCTGTAACCCTGCCAGAACTCTCGAAGGCCATTAAACGCATGAGCTCGTCAAGGGCAGTCGGTATCGATGGCGTCCCTCTCCATGCAGTGAAAAGGTGTTTTGCTGTTATTGGGCCTCACCTTCTTAATATCGTCAACAAATCTGTAACCACATGCACGTTTCCTAATGCCTGGAAAATAGCTCGCGTTGTACCTATTCACAAGTCTGGAGACCGATCCGATTTGAATAACTTCCGGCCTATCTCTATCCTGTCTGTTTTGTCAAAAATCACGGAAAAGGCTGTCTGCATGCAACTCACGTCATATCTACAGGAAAACCATATACTGTCTCAATTTCAATATGCTTACCGACCCCGTCATTCCGCGGAGGACGCCCTGATCGACGCAGTGGAGTGGATCTCAAAGATTATCGACGCAGGTGAAATAGCGTCGCTGACGACGCTCGACCTAAGTAATGCTTTTGACAGCGTCGATCATGGCGTCCTCTTGGACAAGCTAGAATGGTACGGGGTGTGCTCAGACTGGTTCCGCAGCTATCTGCAAGACCGGAAACAGATGGTAGCGGGCAGATCAGACCTAATTCTCCCATTGACCCACGGCGTCGCCCAGGGCTCCATAGTCGGACCCATCCTCTTCCTTATCTTCATCAACGACATGTCTGCATTCCTTCCCCATGGCCGACTCCTGTCCTATGCCGATGACACTCAACTCCTGGACCACTCCCCTCTCGATGTCATCAACTTATCACACCTGAAGGCCCGCGTCGAAGAGTCCATCATACACCTTCAAGATTGGTTTCTGTCCAACTGTCTCAAAATGAACCCTGACAAAACCCATTTCATCATCTTTGGTACAAAATCTTCCATAAAAAAGACATCGAGCTTCCACATCACCTTATCACGCTCACGCATCCCGCCATGTTCCACCGTGAAGGTCCTGGGCATGGTCCTGGACCCAGGTCTGACCTGGGAGCCACATATATCGACGGTGGTTCGCAGATGCAACGCTATCCTTATATCCCTCTACAAAATTCGCCACTATTTCACACCCAAAGCCCTTGAGCTCCTGGTACAGGCTCACGTTTTCCCCCACATTTTGTACTGTCTCTCCGTTTGGGGCGGGGCCGCCCAATGCCATCTGTCACGGATTCAGAAAACTATCAACTTTGCGGCGAGACTTGTCTCTGGGGTGCGGCGCAGTGAGCACATCTCACCTGTCCTCATCTCGTTAGGGTGGCTGAGTGCGAGGGAGATGGTGCATCAGCGAGACTGCCTCAAAGTGTTTAGTGCGCTTCATGACCACAACTGCCCGCCAGCCCTGAGAGCTCTTTTTGTCAAACGATCCCAGGTATCCCAGAGGGAAACGAGAGCTGTAGCCGCGGGAGAGCTGCAGCTGGAAAGATGTCGCCTGTCAGCCACGCAGAGAAGCTTCGCATATAGGGCCGCGCGTGCGTGGAATTATCTCCCAGCTAACATTACCGAGGTGCGGAGTCGCGGGGCGTTCCTGCGTGCCATTTGTCAGCCAACATGAATTACAATCGGATGTCCGTGTTGTTTTTCACATGCATCGTGACCGTGACCGTTCCCCACGCAGAGAAGCTTCGCATATAGGGCCGCGCGTGCGTGGAATTCTCTCCCAGCTAACATTACCGAGGTGCGGAGTCGCGGGGCGTTCCTGCGTGCCATTTGTCAGCCAACATGAATTACAATCGGATGTCCGTGTTGTTTTTCACATGCATCGTGACCGTGACCGTTCCCACGGTCACGATGCATGTGAAAAAAAAGAAAAAGTGTATGAGTAAATGTCTGTCACCCTTACCTACAATGTACAGGGTTCATAATACCCACTACGTGGACGAATCCTTAATAAACGAAACGAAACGAAACGAAACGAAATAAGTTTTCTGATGAATATACGCGCTCTGACCTGAGTAAGGGAGCTCTGAGTAGGTAAATCTTTCATATATGTATATGGAAGCTTTCCTATTGCGTGGATATGGAAGCACATATAGCATACAGTTTTGGCGCAAACAGGCTCAACATTGCGCACTTACTTGGGTGTCGCTGCGCATATTGATATTGGTGTTTTTTTATGTAGCGGGCGTCAAACGTAACGGCATTTAACTTTGAAATATCTATATAAATATACACATTGTTAGTTCAAAATTAATATGTTATCATACAATTGTGGTACAGCCTAGTGTTCGTGATAGTGTCTTAGTCTATGCGATAGTCTGCCTTTGACTTGCCACTCAGCTAACGTGTCCACGTCATCCATTATTACCGTACAATGAATTGAACGCAAGGAAGAATATTGAGTTAGTCAGAAAACTGTGATCTGTGTGGTCTTGAAGAACGTATGTCAGTTACCTTTAAAAAACAATCATTCTTATAGCAAAAATGCATCTGGCCCTGCTCTACTTATTCTGTGTTGGTGCTGTCTTGGTAGAATGCTTGCCAGACCAGGGAATTTGGGATTTCTCTATCACACAGGTGAGTAGCTATGCTGGTAATATTTTTAGCATTGACTACAACATGTTAAATTTACTATCTTTGTTTGCTTAATTTCCTTTGGTGCTGTTGAAGAGCAGCATTGACTAATTACTTATTCTATGGTTGTTAAGTATTAGGTAGGGTAAAGTAAAAGTCCAATCTTTGGATGCATCCTATCCTCAGACTTGTCATGCTATCAGAATGCAGACAATACTGGTGTGCAGTGCTTTAGTGTTTGGGCATTGTTTACATTATGATAGAATGCAAATTATGAGGTTAGGATGTGTCCCGAGGTTACAGCAGTTTACCCTAATAGTCAGGGAAACTAGGGTCAAGTCAATTGTGCCATTTTTGAAAACCTTTCATTTGTATAAATGCCTTTTTAAATGTAATACACTTACTAAAAATGAGAACACAGGTAATGAAAGCTATAGGTATACATCCAATCTCCTGTCATGTCTAAATGCCAGGCTCATGCTATTGGTGGTGCAGATAATACCTACTGACACAAAAATGCCAATTCATCACCAACAGTATGAAATTGTGAGAAGAGGGAGGACCTCATGCGGATGATTGAAAGGTTAAAGAAACTCGACGCCCACTCTGCGCTCTTTCTTCTCCGCAACTGCCTTTGGCTCCCCAAGCTTCAGTATCTGCTTCGGGCTTCACTCCTTTACCAACATCCTTCGCTCCTGAAGCAGCTCGATGACATCATCAGGGTAGCCATGGAAGAGCTGGTTAACGTTTGATTCAGCGAGGCAAACTGGGAGCAGGCCGTCTTACCTACCAGGCTCGGGGGCTCGGGCTGAGGAGACCGGAGGAAGTCGCACTCCCGAGCTTCCTCGCATCGCTCCACAGCTGCCAACATCTGCTGCACATCATCCCGCCAGCAAACTTTGTGAACAGAGTTGCTGACGAACGAAAGCGGGTAGAAAATGAGTGGTACGAGAAAGCCAGGGACATGGCAGCTCCTGAAGACGGCGCACGCAGACGAATAAATCGTGGGACTCTCCCATCGCCGAGCATCAGAGGGACTGCCTCCTCCTCAAAGCGAATCAGTTTGACTGCGCTCGTATCCTCGGTGCCGCCACGCCTGAGAGCGGGCTTGGCTCAGGGCTCTCCCGTCTGCAAGTCTGGGCACCCATCTGGACAACGAAACCGTCAGAATCGCTGTTGCCCTACGTGTCGGCGCCGATGTCTGCAGCGGCGTCCACACCTGCAGGTGCGGCTACCCCGCAGACGTCAAGGGACATCACGCCCTCACTTGTCAGTTTAGTGCTGGAAGATTGCCACGCCACACAGCACTTAACGACATAGTGAGACGTGCTCTACTCTCCACAGGGGTACCAGCTCAGCTTGAGCCGTACGGTGTCGACCGAGGCGATGGAAAGCGGCCAGACGGTATGACGTTCTATCCATTCTCGCATGGCCGCTGCCTAGTGTGGGATGCGACCTGTGTGAACACCTTCGCAGACTCCAGACTCGGTGACGCTATGCTGAAAGCTGGAGTGGCAGCCAAGAAAGCAGAGAACGAGAAGCGTCGAAAGTATGCTCAGATCGCTCAGCGTTTCAGGTTCGAGCCAATCGCCTTTGAAACGGGTGGCGCATGCTGTCCTACCACCAGATCTTTCATACGAGAACTGGGCGCCCGAATCTCGGCAGTAAGCGGTGATCCCCGAGAGCTTGAGTGGCTCTTACAGCGATTCTCTATCGCGGTGGTGAGGGGAAACGCTGCTTCGATTCTCTTGGACAACCCCGCTGATTCGCCCAAAGCTAAAAACACACAGCCAGATGCCGGTTGTGGCTCAAAGGGAACGTGGAAGTCTCGGAGCAGCGACAAGCCACCAACCCCAGCACCGGTGCTGACCGGTCTAAAGAACCTGGGCAACACCTGCTACATGAACGCCGTGGTCCAGTGCATCAACCATACGCCCGGTCTAAATTATTTATTTACCAACGACAGGCACCAGGATTGCATCAACTACGATAGCGAGCCCTCGCGCGGTATGGTGGCGCAAGAGATGGCCACGGCTATCAAAGTCCTCTGGAGTGGCCAAAACAAGTCAGTGGCGCTGCACGACCTAAAGGACGTGATGGGCAGACACCACGCGCGCTTCTGCGGCTCGACACAGCAGGATGCCCATGAGTTCCTCATGTTCCTGCTGGATTCCCTGCACGAGGACTTGAATGAGGCGCACTGCAAACAGCCGCTCAAGGAGCAGGAGAACGACGGTGTGCCGGACGCGCGCGCTGCCAAGGTCGCATGGGAAGACTTCAAGGGCAGCAACCGCTCGTTCATCCTGAACCTTTTCTGGGGCCAGTACAAGTCGACGTTGCGATGCTCGCACTGTGGCAACCATTCGACCAAGTTCGAGACATTTTCACACCTCTCGGTGCTTATGCCTGCTAGGTCGAGCTGCTGTTCGCTGCAGGAGTGCATCGAGCTGTACCTGGCCGGAGACACCATCAGCGGCTGGACGTGTCCAAAGAGCAAGAGCAGCACGGAGGCCACCAAGCGGCTGGACATCTGGCACCTGCCACCAGTGCTCATCATCCACATTCAGAGGTTTTACAGTGATGGCCTCTGGAGGAAAAACCAGTCCAACGTGCAATTCCCGCTGGAAAACCTCGACATGTCACCTTACGTCATTAGCAAGGAGGCGCATTACTGCCACAAGTACCACCTCTACGGCGTGGTGAACCACTTCGGCTCGACAGAGAGCGGCCATTACACTACCTTCTGTAGCGGCGTCAACTCGGGGCGCTGGCACAAGTTCGACGACCAAGAGGTGTACTCGCTAAACAGCAGCGCCGTGCAGAGCTCGGCCGGCTACATCCTCTTCTACTCGGCCAATGATGCTCGAGTGTAGCTAGTGGCGTGTCTGGCTCTGATGTATATGTACCAATGTATATGTATATGTAACATGATGAATATAGTATGAAAAGTCTGGTATTTTGATGTGACTGGAAATTTGACCTCTACCCTACCTACCTCTTATGGTGTTGATAGTACACAAGGACCTGATAATTGTTTGCATATTGTGTAATTACTGTAGAGTAAATCAGTTGCTGGCACTAGGTCCAAAAAATAAATGTATTGATGTGTCAATTTTGTTATGCAAAGTGGGCGGACCTTGTCATAGGCACTGTACTTAAGGATACAAAATTGACACAATTATTGACAACATTTCACGCAAAACACCTAGTCCCGATGGAAAATTGCCTGTCCTAAAAAATAATCCCCCCATCTGATGCACAACTGATTACTCCATCCACCACAACTCCACAACCACCACAACTCAAACTGTTTGCGTAAGTTTGTTTGGTTTGTTTCGGGAAAGAAGAGATGCCATCCTGTGGCGACAAATTACATCAAATATCTTTCTGTCATTTTCTTAGGATAACCTTTTTACATTTTCTAGTTTATATTTTGTAAGTAAATACAATGAATTTTGTTATGTAATTACATACAATTATTATGAAAAGGTTTTTTATTTATTAAAAAAAAATTATTCACCCATGCTGTTACTGCATAATATTTTGATACAGTGATTTTAATTTGAGTCAAAAAATTGATTCAGGTGAGCTAAGGGATAAAACATTGATGCACTTATAAAGCAATATTGCATCAATTTACAAGATAATTATTGGACATCTTTGTGGCTGAAACTGTATTATGAGCCACAATGCACAGATTCATGTGCCATTCATCCCATCACTGTTATCCAGTGCTTCATAATTGCCATTTGTAAATGTAATTTTCCCCAATACCATTTCTATTGGGCTGGATCAAAAAATTTAACCGTCAATTGACTATTTGGGCCTGGTGCCAGCAACTGAAATTACCATAATGTGAACCTATTTGAAACCCATTTATTGAAATAAACTGTTTTTGCTGAAAAGGATCAACTACTGTAACATTAGCCTTGTCAAAATACCTGACTTAATGTTATTGGTCAGATGTTGATGCTTATTGATTGTAGACCACCAGTAGCATGAACAGTCTGGTGTTTTGTCATGTTGAATGCTATGGTAATTTACCCCTCATGTGTAGTGACTTTAATGTTGTGCTCATCACGCCTGTGATAAATAATCTGCTACCAACAAAGGATAATGTTGTCACCCCTGGTGAGGATATCAGGAAATTGGGTCACCCAATGCATCATTTGAACATCAGGATGTTCAGAATAGTATC
Organism: Chirona hameri; assembly: GCA_036785665.1. NCBI lineage: Eukaryota > Metazoa > Arthropoda > Thecostraca > Balanomorpha > Balanidae > Chirona > Chirona hameri. The sequence continues at coordinate 60,014 of JAXIVJ010001798.1, forward strand.
AGTTCAGCTAGTGTCACTTTTGCTAATTTATTTATGCTTTAATAACAGATCAAGGCTATGATAATTGTTGATAAATGTTGATAAGACAATGTTTGCTTAAGGTTAGCTACTTATGATAGTATTCCTTGTTGTGGATTACAATAAATAGTATAGTTATGTTAAGGACTTATTAATTAACCTAAATTATTTAGCTGTTATCATGGTTGATATTGCGAATAATTTATGTAAATTTGTCTGATGTCAAGAGTACATTTGAGTGAAATAAAGTAGCAAAATATTTATTGTCAATAATTCCTAACACATTTTGAAAGTGTCCTTAAAGTTGTGAGATTCAGCAGTGTTTATGGATAGAAATCATGCCAAGACTGTCAGAACTCACATAATTTGCCTTCATAGCACTGGACTGGTTGTCCACGGGGGACACTAACGCCTGACCTCTCTCCCCTCTTACTGTGTGCAGCCTGATAGGTATGTGGGAGTTTCAAAAAGCCTCTACAAGGGCACAGACATCATCATCAAAGTCACCTGTGGAGGCGATGACACCAAAATCACTGTTGGATGGATGCTCCGTGAAACACCCTGCTGGAACGAATATCTGTACCTGGAGAATCAGGTCAGTTCGTGGCATGGGGTCATATCGCCAGAGCTGTTCTTATGGTGATTTTAATATCCTGGAGGTTTGGTTGTCATGGTTGCATTACATTCTGGAGAGAACCACGTTCTAGTTTCACAATAGACACTTGTATAGACACAATATACACTTAAATTTCCATGTGCTAAAGGTCAGGGATGTGTTAAGTCTGCTTAGTGACTAGTGAGGGGGATGTTTTCTAAATGTCAGATTGAAATGGCCACTGCTGCACTGGGATGGGCTTCTGGTGGGAAATCTTCTCACATCCCTGCTCTGAGGTGCTGATCTGTTGCCATGGGAACCGTATGGCAACCCAATGGTTTGTTTGTCTGAACTCTGATGGATGTCACTGCTGGCCATACTGTATGTTTGTGACACTCATTCCACTGTCAGTGTCACCATTGTGTACTCTCGCCACTCCGCCTCAGGCTGGAAGGAACAGCAACCTGTCCTACGCGTACGAGAACCCTCGCTACGTGCCCAATGTGAACCCGGCGCCGTACAATAGGACCTGGCACTACAACTTCCCCGAGGAGCGCTACAGCTGCGACAGGGTCGTGCTGGTGAGTCATAACTGCATCTGGGATGGTGTCTGTGAGTTATTGCCAGGTCACAGGCCAATCCTGTTCATTTGTACGGTTTGTGAAGTTCCACCATTTCAGTAATCCTCGTCTCTGTGGCTGTTTATACTTTGTTTCACTAATGTCTGTCCATTACAAATCGTAGAGCCGAATGATGTTCGTAGTCGACTCTGCTACTGGTGTTAATAGGCATGCGGTATTATGTACACTGCACAGGGTAACCAGTAACCACTAACCATGTTTATAATACATATACATAACCATATTTAGGTACATATGCGTATATGCATAAGACAGTAACGGAAACTAACATCGATTCTATCTTAGAACATCAAACAATATGATGTTTTTTGTCTGCATGTTTAGACAAAGCGTTTCCGCGTTGGTGACTGAGATGTGTGTCTGGCGTGTTTGTTTCAGCCGGAGATCAGTATGGACCTGGACCTGGGCAGGGAGGCGGCCCTGGTGCTAACCACAGCCAGCGTCCCGCAGACGACAGACGGCACGGTACGTACTGTAGCGCGCACTGGCATCCGCTGTGGGGTCCTTTGGTTGCCCATTGATGACCGATCTCCACCGGGTGGTGCCTGTGGAATGGTCGGACGATGGCGCAGGCACCAGTCAGTGTAACAGAGCTGTTACACCGACTGGACTGACTGGTTACCTGGCGACATCTGACGGCTCTGTCGGATGTCGCGAGGGCTCTGCTTGGACGGTTCATGATATGATTGTGCTTGTTGTATCCTGAGTTAACTGTCTGCTTGATACTATTGTAGTGGTATTTCCCATCAGGATCACGTATGTCTCTGGGAGATGATCAGGGCCTGGTGTCCTCTTTGGGAGATGATCAGGGCCTGGTGTCCTCTCTGGGAGATGATCAGGGCCTGGTGTCCTCTCTGGGAGATGATCAGGGCCTGGTGTCCTCTCTGGGAGATGATCAGGGCCTGGTGTCCTCTCTGGGAGATGATCAGGGCCTGGTGTCCTCTCTGGGAGATGACCAGGGCCTGGTGTCCTCTCTGGGAGATGACCAGGGCCTGGTGTCCTCTCTGGGAGATGACCAGGGCCTGGTGTCCTCTCTGGGAGATGATCAGGGCCTGGTGTCCTCTCTGGGAGATGATCAGGGCCTGGTGTCCTCTCTGGGAGATGATCAGGGCCTGGTGTCCTCTCTGGGAGATGATCAGGACCTGGTGTCCTCTCTGGGAGATGACCAGGGCCTGGTGTCCTCTCTGGGAGATGATTAGGGCCTGGTGTCCTCTCTGGGAGATGATCAGGGCCTGGTGTCCTCTCTGGGAGATGATCAGGGCCTGGTGTCCTCTCTGGGAGATGATCAGGGCCTGGTGTCCTCTCTGGGAGATGATAAGGGCCTGGTGTCCTCTCTGGGAGATGATCAGGGCCTGGTGTCCTCTCTGGGAGATGACCAGGGCCTGGTGTCCTCTTTGGGAGATGATCAGGGCCTGGTGTCCTCTCTGGGAGATGATCAGGGCCTGGTGTCCTCTCTGGGAGATGATCAGGGCCTGGTGTCCTCTCTGGGAGATGATCAGGGCCTGGTGTCCTCTCTGGGAGATGATCAGGGCCTGGTGTCCATGTATCGGCCCTGTACCTCGCGTTGCCCGGTCTCCGTCTATATTACACCAATCGTCAGTGTTGCCGACTGACCTGTGTTGGGTGATGTGCTGCGGACGGTGTGATGTGGTAATGACGTTATGCTGTGGGACTGACGTTATGATGTGTGCACTCTGCAGCCGCAGAGTCAGACAGTGAAGGAGGCCGGCCAGAACTCCGCCGCCGCCGCCGCTACCGGTGGTGACAACAAGGCGTCCGCGGCGGAGAAGGTGGAGAAGCTGCCTACGCCGCAGCCGCTCACCCGCGCTGTGGTACGGAATGGGGTGGGAAGTGGAGTGGTGCCGGCGGGGAGTGTGGAGAGGGGGATGGGGGTGGCTGTTACGAGCCCTATCACTGGTGTCAAATGGACATTCGTAGGTAACGATTTGCCGTGCTGGTCTTCATGACAGCACGTGTTAAGCCCACTGTGGCAGGAACTTAATATTCAACTGTGGAAACAATTAGTCCCGTCGTATTAAGCAGCTCTTCTCAGTGATGTTATCCATTGACTGCCGCTGACCTGAGCTCTCCGTCCCTGTCCTGTCCTGTCGGGTCTGACAGCGGGCAGACCAGGTGGTGGCGGCGGTGGCGCAGTCCTCCCGTCAGATCCGGGCGCCCGGGGACGGCATCTTCCTACTGGTGGTGCACGTGGCCAGCCTGAACAGCGTGCAGCCGCCGCCGCCCCTCGACATCACCGTGCACATCGAGATGAAGGCCGATTATGGCTACCTGTCCGCCGCCGACTGGCCCTACCTGCCGGTGAGTGACGTCCGTACGGTAGCTGTTGATGTCGCCGGCTCTGCCCGGCGGTCTGTCCGCCGCCGACTGGCCCTACCTGCCGGTTAGTGACGTCCGTACGGTAGCTGTTGGTGTCGCCAGCTCTGCCTGGCGGTCTGTCCGCCGCCGACTGGCCCTACCTGCCGGTGAGTGACGTCCGTACGGTAGCTGTTGATGTCGCCAGCTCTGTCCGGCGGCCAGTCCGCCGCCGACTGGCCCTACCTGCCGGTGAGTGACGTCCGTATGGTAGCTGTTGATGTCGCCGGCTCTGCCCGGCGGTCTGTCCGCCGCCGACTGGCCCTACCTGCCGGTTAGTGACGTCCGTACGGTAGCTGTTGGTGTCGCCAGCTCTGCCTGGCGGTCTGTCCGCCGCCGACTGGCCCTACCTGCCGGTGAGTGACGTCCGTACGGTAGCTGTTGATGTCGCCAGCTCTGTCCGGCGGCCAGTCCGCAGTGGAGTTGTGGGGCGGCTGGCGGATGGACGAGGCCGTGCGCTGCTGAGGTATACGGGGTTCGTGAGTGGGCTGAACGAGACGTGAACGAGACGTGGAAGTTGATTGACCATTGTGAATCTGTAAGATGGAAATGTTAATTTGTGTTTGTTATGGATGCTTCGAAGATCAGGGTTGCCAGCGTCGCATCCTTCGGGCTTCTGGTTAAAACAGTCCCTTATTTTGCTCTATCGTTTGGTGTGCATACAAACGCCTAAGACACCGCAATGCTTGTTAGTAATTCACCGTACGTAAGCGAAGTTGTTGCTCGGCTCCGGACCGATCGCCTATTGAAATACTCGCACCTAGCCATCCTGTGTCTCATCGTATCCGTGTGCCTCCCTCTGCAGTTCTACTCGGTATTGTGCTGCCATCGGCTGGCTGTTCGTCTGGTCTGACCTGTGTCTGTTAGTCCGCCCCGGTAGCTCAGTGGGAGAGCGCTGGACTTCCGACCTATCCCGGTAGTGGCAGCCCGGGTTCGAGTCGCTTCGGCGCTCGCTATTTGCTCCTGACTGGGATGGCCTGCGGCCGGTGGCAGCGGTCGCACTCAAGGTCAGGTGACCTCAGTGAGCGGGGCGGACCGTGTCCAGGTATGTCGGGCACGTAAAACTTTCGTCTCCAAATTCTGCCGGCCAACAGGAATTGCGCGATCGGGTGGTGAGGTCAGGACTTGCGCAACAAGCTCTGCTTAGCGTGGGTCCTGACCTCGGAAATCCATCCACACAAAACATTCGGACTAAATTTATTATTTAAAAAAAAATGTGTGCTGTGTACGTGCTGTACGCCATCGGCTGGCTGTTCGTCTGGTCTGACCTGTGTCTGTGTGCCTCCGCCCTGCAGTTCTACTCGGTAATGTGTGCTGTGTACGTGCTGTACGCCATCGGCTGGCTCTACGTCTGACCTGTGCCTGTGTGTGCCTCCTCCCTGCAGTTCTACTCGGTAATGTGTGCTGTGTACGTGCTGCACGCCATCGGCTGGCTCTACGTCTGACCTGTGCCTGTGTGTGCCTCCGCCCTGCAGTTCTACTCGGTAATGTGTGCTGTGTACGTGCTGTACGCCATCGGCTGGCTCTACGTCTGACCTGTGCCTGTGTGTGCCTCCTCCCTGCAGTTCTACTCGGTGATGTGTGCTGTGTACTTGCTGTACGCCATCGGCTGGCTGTTCGTCTGGTCTGACCTGTGTCTGTGTGTGCCTCCTCCCTGCAGTTCTACTCGGTGATGTGTGCTGTGTACGTGCTGTACGCCATCGGCTGGCTGTTCGTCTGGTCTGACCTGTGCCTGTGTGCCTCCGCCCTGCAGTTCTACTCGGTAATGTGTGCTGTGTACGTGCTGTACGCCATCGGCTGGCTCTACGTCTGCTCACGCCAGTGGAGGGAGCTGCTCAGGATCCAGTTCTGGATCGGCGGCGTCATTGCCATCGGCATGTTGGAAAAGGTGAGAGACAGACTGACTCACAGGCTCGACTGTGGCTGCTGTGGAGATGTAGTGCGTATAAATCACTCCCGGAGCGCTGTGAAAAGCGATTTGCATTGCCTGATGGAGAGCCTGATGGTAAATCGCCTGTCAATTCGTCCCACGGACTGTAGCGTCGTTTTGATAATAGCCGTGCGGGCTTCAGATTGACGGCGCTACCGATGGCAGCTGTAGACTATCCTGGGAATGGAACTCTGTGAATATTTTCAACAGCGCCACACTGGTATATGTGTATCATTTTAGTCACGCTGTGTCGGAGCGGCCGTCTGTTTGATCTGTCTGTGAAGCCGTGTTTGTGGCGGAGTATGTGGTGTCGGCCGTATGTGACGCTCTGTGAGCAGCTGTGTGTCTCTGTAGGCCGTGTTTGTGGCGGAGTATGTGGTGTCAGCCGTATGTGACGCTCTGTGAGCAGCTGTGTGTCTCTGTAGGCCGTGTTTGTGGCGGAGTATGTGGTGTCAGCCGTATGTGACGCTCTGTGAGCAGCTGTGTGTCTCTGTAGGCCGTGTTTGTGGCGGAGTATGTGGTGTCGGACTGTGCCGTATGTGACGCTCTGTGAGTAGCTGTGTGTCTCTGTAGGCCGTGTTTGTGGAGGAGTATGTGGTGTCGGACTGTGCCGTATGTGACGCTCTGTGAGCAGCTGTGTGTCTCTGTAGGCCGTGTTTGTGGCGGAGTATGTGGTGTCGGCCGTATGTGACGCTCTGTGAGCAGCTGTGTGTCTCTGTAGGCCGTGTTTGTGGCGGAGTATGTGGTGTCAGCCGTATGTGACGCTCTGTGAGCAGCTGTGTGTCTCTGTAGGCCGTGTTTGTGGAGGAGTATGTGGTGTCGGCCTGTGCCGTATGTGACGCTCTGTGAGCAGCTGTGTGTCTCTGTAGGCCGTGTTTGTGGCGGAGTATGTGGTGTCGGCCTGTGCCGTATGTGACGCTCTGTGAGCAGCTGTGTGTCTCTGTAGGCCGTGTTTGTGGCGGAGTATGTGGTGTCGGCCGTATGTGACGCTCTGTGAGCAGCTGTGTGTCTCTGTAGGCCGTGTTTGTGAAGGAGTATGTGGTGTCGGACTGTGCCGTATGTGACGCTCTGTGAGCAGCTGTGTGTCTGTGAAGCCGTGTTTGTGGCGGAGTATGTGGTGTTGGACTGTGCCGTATGTGACGCTCTGTGAGCAGCTGTGTGTCTCTGTAGGCCGTGTTTGTGGAGGGGTATGTGGTGTCGGACTGTGCCGTATGTGACGCTCTGTGAGCAGCTGTGTGTCTCTGTAGGCCGTGTTTGTGGCGGAGTATGTGGTGTCGGCCGTATATTACGCTCTGTGAGCAGCTGTGTGTCTATGTAGGCCGTGTTTGTGGAGGAGTATGTGGTGTCAGCCGTATGTGACGCTCTGTGAGCAGCCGTGTGTCTCTGTAGGCCGTGTTTGTGGCGGAGTATGTGGTGTCGGACTGTGCCGTATGTGACGCTCTGTGAGCAGCTGTGTGTCTCTGTAGGCCGTGTTTGTGGCGGAGTATGTGGTGTTGGACTGTGCCGTATGTGACGCTCTGTGAGCAGCTGTGTGTCTCTGTAGGCCGTGTTTGTGGCGGAATATGTGGTGTCGGCCGTATGTGACGCTCTGTGAGCAGCTGTGTGTCTCTGTAGGCCGTGTTTGTGGAGGAGTATGTGGTGTCGGACCGTGCCGTATGTGACGCTCTGTGAGCAGCTGTGTGTCTCTGTAGGCCGTGTTTGTGGAGGAGTATGTGGTGTCCGCCGTATGTGACGCTCTGTGAGCAGCTGTGTGTCTCTGTAGGCCGTGTTTGTGGAGGAGTATGTGGTGTCAGCCGTATGTGACGCTCTGTGAGCAGCTGTGTGTCTCTGTAGGCCGTGTTTGTGGAGGAGTATGTGGTGTCGGCCGTATGTGACGCTCTGTGAGCAGCTGTGTGTCTCTGTAGGCCGTGTTTGTGGCGGAGTATGTGGTGTCGGCCGTATGTGACGCTCTGTGAGCAGCTGTGTGTCTCTGTAGGCCGTGTTTGTGGAGGAGTATGTGGTGTTGGACTGTGCCGTATGTGACGCTCTGTGAGCAGCTGTGTGTCTCTGTAGGCCGTGTTTGTGGCGGAGTATGTGGTGTCGGCCGTATGTGACGCTCTGTGAGCAGCTGTGTGTCTCTGTAGGCCGTGTTTGTGGCGGAGTATGTGGTGTCGGCCGTATGTGACGCTCTGTGAGCAGCTGTGTGTCTCTGTAGGCCGTGTTTGTGGAGGAGTATGTGGTGTCAGCCGTATGTGACGCTCTGTGAGCAGCTGTGTGTCTCTGTAGGCCGTGTTTGTGGAGGAGTATGTGGTGTCGGACTGTGCCGTATGTGACGCTCTGTGAGCAGCTGTGTGTCTCTGTAGGCCGTGTTTGTGGAGGAGTATGTGGTGTCAGCCGTATGTGACGCTCTGTGAGCAGCTGTGTGTCTCTGTAGGCCGTGTTTGTGGCGGAGTATGTGGTGTCGGCCGTATGTGACGCTCTGTGAGCAGCTGTGTGTCTCTGTAGGCCGTGTTTGTGGCGGAGTATGTGGTGTCAGCCGTATGTGACGCTCTGTGAGCAGCTGTGTGTCTCTGTAGGCCGTGTTTGTGGAGGAGTATGTGGTGTCGGACTGTGCCGTATGTGACGCTCTGTGAGCAGCTGTGTGTCTCTGTAGGCCGTGTTTGTGGCGGAGTATGTGGTGTCGGACTGTGCCGTATGTGACGCTCTGTGAGCAGCTGTGTGTCTCTGTAGGCCGTGTTTGTGGCGGAGTATGTGGTGTCGGCCTGTGCCGTATGTGACGCTCTGTGAGCAGCTGTGTGTCTCTGTAGGCCGTGTTTGTGGCGGAGTATGTGGTGTCGGCCTGTGCCGTATGTGACGCTCTGTGAGCAGCTGTGTGTCTCTGTAGGCCGTGTTTGTGGCGGAGTATGTGGTGTCGGACTGTGCCGTATGTGACGCTCTGTGAGCAGCTGTGTGTCTCTGTAGGCCGTGTTTGTGGCGGAGTATGTGGTGTCGGCCGTATGTGACGCTCTGTGAGCAGCTGTGTGTCTCTGTAGGCCGTGTTTGTGGCGGAGTATGTGGTGTCAGCCGTATGTGACGCTCTGTGAGCAGCTGTGTGTCTCTGTAGGCCGTGTTTGTGGCGGAGTATGTGGTGTCGGCCTGTGCCGTATGTGACGCTCTGTGAGCAGCTGTGTGTCTCTGTAGGCCGTGTTTGTGGAGGAGTATGTGGTGTCGGACTGTGCCGTATGTGACGCTCTGTGAGCAGCTGTGTGTCTCTGTAGGCCGTGTTTGTGGCGGAGTATGTGGTGTCGGACTGTGCCGTATGTGACGCTCTGTGAGCAGCTGTGTGTCTCTGTAGGCCGTGTTTGTGGAGGAGTATGTGGTGTCGGCCGTATGTGACGCTCTGTGAGCAGCTGTGTGTCTCTGTAGGCCGTGTTTGTGGAGGAGTATGTGGTGTCGGCCGTATGTGACGCTCTGTGAGCAGCTGTGTGTCTCTGTAGGCCGTGTTTGTGGCGGAGTATGTGGTGTCAGCCGTATGTGACGCTCTGTGAGCAGCTGTGTGTCTCTGTAGGCCTTGTTTGTGGCGGAGTATGTGGTGTCAGCCGTATGTGACGCTCTGTGAGCAGCTGTGTGTCTCTGTAGGCCGTGTTTGTGGCGGAGTATGTGGTGTCGGCCGTATGTGACGCTCTGTGAGCAGCTGTGTGTCTCTGTAGGCCGTGTTTGTGGCGGAGTATGTGGTGTCAGCCGTATGTGACGCTCTGTGAGCAGCTGTGTGTCTCTGTAGGCCGTGTTTGTGGCGGAGTATGTGGTGTTGGACTGTGCCGTATGTGACGCTCTGTGAGCAGCTGTGTGTCTCTGTAGGCCGTGTTTGTGGAGGAGTATGTGGTGTCGGCCGTATGTGACGCTCTGTGAGCAGCTGTGTGTCTCTGTAGGCCGTGTTTGTGGCGGAGTATGTGGTGTCAGCCGTATGTGACGCTCTGTGAGCAGCTGTGTGTCTCTGTAGGCCGTGTTTGTGGAGGAGTATGTGGTGTTGGACTGTGCCGTATGTGAAGCTCTGTGAGCAGCTGTGTGTCTCTGTAGGCCGTGTTTGTGGCGGAGTATGTGGTGTCAGCCGTATGTGACGCTCTGTGAGCAGCTGTGTGTCAATGTAGGCCGTGTTTGTGGCGGAGTATGTGGTGTCAGCCGTATGTGACGCTCTGTGAGCAGCTGTGTGTCTCTCTAGGCCGTGTTTGTGGCGGAGTATGTGGTGTCGGACTGTGCCGTATGTGACGCTCTGTGAGCAGCTGTGTGTCTCTGTAGGCCGTGTTTGTGGCGGAGTATGTGGTGTCGGCCGTATGTGACGCTCTGTGAGCAGCTGTGTGTCTCTGTAGGCCGTGTTTGTGGAGGAGTATGTGGTGTTGGACTGTGCCGTATGTGACGCTCTGTGAGCAGCTGTGTGTCTCTGTAGGCCGTGTTTGTGGAGGAGTATGTGGTGTTGGACTGTGCCGTATGTGACGCTCTGTGAGCAGCTGTGTGTCTCTGTAGGCCGTGTTTGTGGAGGAGTATGTGGTGTCGGCCGTATGTGACGCTCTGTGAGCAGCTGTGTGTCTCTGTAGGCCGTGTTTGTGGAGGAGTATGTGGTGTTGGACTGTGCCGTATGTGACGCTCTGTGAGCAGCTGTGTGTCTCTGTAGGCCGTGTTTGTGGAGGAGTATGTGGTGTCGGCCGTATGTGACGCTCTGTGAGCAGCTGTGTGTCTCTGTAGGCCGTGTTTGTGGAGGAGTATGTGGTGTCAGCCGTATGTGACGCTCTGTGAGCAGCTGTGTGTCTCTGTAGGCCGTGTTTGTGGAGGAGTATGTGGTGTCGGCCGTATGTGACGCTCTGTGAGCAGCTGTGTGTCTCTGTAGGCCGTGTTTGTGGAGGAGTATGTGGTGTTGGACTGTGCCGTATGTGACGCTCTGTGAGCAGCTGTGTGTCTCTGTAGGCCGTGTTTGTGGAGGAGTATGTGGTGTCGGCCGTATGTGACGCTCTGTGAGCAGCTGTGTGTCTCTGTAGGCCGTGTTTGTGGAGGAGTATGTGGTGTCGGACCGTGCCGTATGTGACGCTCTGTGAGCAGCTGTGTGTCTCTGTAGGCCGTGTTTGTGGCGGAGTATGTGGTGTCGGACTGTGCCGTATGTGACGCTCTGTGAGCAGCTGTGTGTCTCTGTAGGCCGTGTTTGTGGAGGAGTATGTGGTGTCGGCCGTATGTGACGCTCTGTGAGCAGCTGTGTGTCTCTGTAGGCCGTGTTTGTGGAGGAGTATGTGGTGTCAGCCGTATGTGACGCTCTGTGAGCAGCTGTGTGTCTCTCTAGGCCGTGTTTGTGGCGGAGTATGTGGTGTCGGACTGTGCCGTATGTGACGCTCTGTGAGCAGCTGTGTGTCTATGTAGGCCGTGTTTGTGGCGGAGTATGTGGTGTCAGCCGTATGTGACGCTCTGTGAGCAGCTGTGTGTCTCTGTAGGCCGTGTTTGTGGAGGAGTATGTGGTGTCGGACTGTGCCGTATGTGACACTCTGTGAGCAGCTGTGTGTCTCTGTAGGCCGTGTTTGTGGAGGAGTATGTGGTGTCGGACCGTGCCGTATGTGACGCTCTGTGAGCAGCTGTGTGTCTCTGTAGGCCGTGTTTGTGGAGGAGTATGTGGTGTCGGACCGTGCCGTATGTGACGCTCTGTGAGCAGCTGTGTGTCTCTGTAGGCCGTGTTTGTGGCGGAGTATGTGGTGTCGGACTGTGCCGTATGTGACGCTCTGTGAGCAGCTGTGTGTCTCTGTAGGCCGTGTTTGTGGAGGAGTATGTGGTGTCGGCCGTATGTGACGCTCTGTGAGCAGCTGTGTGTCTCTGTAGGCCGTGTTTGTGGAGGAGTATGTGGTGTCGGACTGTGCCGTATGTGACGCTCTGTGAGCAGCTGTGTGTCTCTGTAGGCCGTGTTTGTGGAGGAGTATGTGGTGTCGGCCGTATGTGACGCTCTGTGAGTAGCTGTGTGTCTCTGTAGGCCGTGTTTGTGGCGGAGTATGTGGTGTCGGACTGTGCCGTATGTGACGCTCTGTGAGCAGCTGTGTGTCTCTGTAGGCCGTGTTTGTGGAGGAGTATGTGGTGTCGGACTGTGCCGTATGTGACGCTCTGTGAGCAGCTGTGTGTCTCTGTAGGCCGTGTTTGTGGAGGAGTATGTGGTGTCAGCCGTATGTGACGCTCTGTGAGCAGCTGTGTGTCTCTGTAGGCCGTGTTTGTGGCGGAGTATGTGGTGTCGGCCGTATGTGACGCTCTGTGAGCAGCTGTGTGTCTCTGTAGGCCGTGTTTGTGGAGGAGTATGTGGTGTCAGCCGTATGTGACGCTCTGTGAGCAGCTGTGTGTCTCTGTAGGCCGTGTTTGTGGCGGAGTATGTGGTGTCGGCCGTATGTGACGCTCTGTGAGCAGCTGTGTGTCTCTGTAGGCCGTGTTTGTGGAGGAGTATGTGGTGTCAGCCGTATGTGACGCTCTGTGAGCAGCTGTGTGTCTCTGTAGGCCGTGTTTGTGGCGGAGTATGTGGTGTCGGCCGTATGTGACGCTCTGTGAGCAGCTGTGTGTCTCTGTAGGCCGTGTTTGTGGAGGAGTATGTGGTGTCAGCCGTATGTGACGCTCTGTGAGCAGCTGTGTGTCTCTGTAGGCCGTGTTTGTGGCGGAGTATGTGGTGTCGGCCGTATGTGACGCTCTGTGAGCAGCTGTGTGTCTCTGTAGGCCGTGTTTGTGGAGGAGTATGTGGTGTCGGCCGTATGTGACGCTCTGTGAGTAGCTGTGTGTCTCTGTAGGCCGTGTTTGTGGCGGAGTATGTGGTGTCGGACTGTGCCGTATGTGACGCTCTGTGAGCAGCTGTGTGTCTCTGTAGGCCGTGTTTGTGGAGGAGTAGGTGGTGTCGGACTGTGCCGTATGTGACGCTCTGTGAGCAGCTGTGTGTCTCTGTAGGCCGTGTTTGTGGCGGAGTATGTGGTGTCGGCCGTATGTGACGCTCTGTGAGCAGCTGTGTGTCTCTGTAGGCCGTGTTTGTGGAGGAGTATGTGGTGTCGGCCGTATGTGACGCTCTGTGAGCAGCTGTGTGTCTCTGTAGGCCGTGTTTGTGGCGGAGTATGTGGTGTCGGACTGTGCCGTATGTGACGCTCTGTGTCATGTCTACAGGCCGTGTTTGTGGCGGAGTACGAGTCGGTGAACCGGAGCGGCCACAGCGTCTGGGGCGCAGTGGTGTTCGCCGAGCTCGTCTCCTGCGCCAAGCGCGCCCTCGCCAGGATGCTGGTCATCATCGTCTCCCTCGGCTTCGGCATCACCAAGTGAGCAGTGCAGAGGGAGTGGGGTGGACGCAGGTGGGCCGGTGATCGGAGGGGAAACTTGTGACGCCATAGGGTCTGTTCCCGTGGCGCCTCTAACCTCCTCCAAGTTCCTCCGGTCGTCCCCGTGGCTGCTCCGATCTGCTCCGAGCCCATATAAAGGTCGCCCGAAACCTCCTCTAAACTCCTCCAACTTGCTGCCCAAATCGAGGAGGAGGAGGAGGAGGTTAGAGGCGCCACGGGAACATACCCATAGAGTGGGCGATCCGCTGTATGTGGGGAGACAGCGGTGTTTCGATAGCCGCGCAGGTGACAATGGAAGTGCTGTGCGCTTCCTGCGGGTACAAGTCAGGCACTGCTGTAGAGACAATGGAAGGGAGTAGGTTTGAACCACGCCATCCTGTTGACGTCATCAGTCAGAGGAGTGGTGTATTTACTCCGCCGCTATCCTATCAGGATGTGTGATAGGATAGGCTGCTATGCCAATCGTTTTCGCTAAAGCTCTGTTTAAAGTGACACAGTGCAAACAAGTTAGGATGAGAATATGCGAGAAAATAGCTTGAACAAAGCAAGCGGCCTGCTTGACCGCTCCTCCATTGTCCTCTACTGACGGCTGCTCCCGATGTGCGCCGCAGACCGCGTCTGGGTCCGCTGCTGCACCGCGTCATGGCTGTGGGCTTCCTGTTCTTCATGTTCGCCTCGATCGAGAGCTGCACGCGCGCGCTGCAGCCCAAGAACGACATGTCTGGCGGCACGCTGGGCACCTCTGTGGTGCTGGCGCTGCTCGACTCTGGCATCTGCTGGTGGGTGTTCAGCGCCCTGCTCAGCACCACCCGGACTCTGCGGCTTCGACGGTCAGTGGTGGACGGCGGAGGGGGGGGGGGGATGGAATGGAATGGAACGTGGGAAGACGGCAGAGGGCAGGGGGTGAGGCGAGATGGGGAGAGCAGTGGTGAATGTGGGGATTAGTTCGGATGTCGCGGGTCACAGTGTGATGATGTGTAAGGGCTGTTTGGGTGTTTAGGCGGTAGTGTGCATGTGAAGTGTTGAGATGATGCTGAGACTGTCGCCTGCGGTCTTTTGGCGGGAGTTATGTCTTGGCGCGAGTTACGTCAGCGGCTTTGTGTGATGCGTTGTAGAACGCCAAAGTGCATGCGATATCAATGCAATGACTCGACGATCGTGATGTGAAGCGCGAAGCGCAGATGAGAATGTGATATCACACACTTTCGCTAGCGCCATGGCGATATGCCGGCATGGCTGTGTCACATCCACCACAAGCGGTAGAAGTTACCCAACCTGCGATGAAATTCGGTATCCGCCTAATTGACATCTTATTCGTGTTCCTTATTGTCGCCATACCACTCCCTGTCGATGAATCGGTGATGGCGAGAAAGGTGATGGTCCTTCCGCAGGAACGAGGTGAAGCTGACGCTGTACCGCCACTTCACCAACACGTTGACCCACATCCTCACCTCCCTCTGCAGGAACGAGGTGAAGCTGACGCTGTACCGCCACTTCACCAACACGTTGACCCACATCCTCGCCTCCCTCTGCAGGAACGAGGTGAAGCTGACGCTGTACCGCTACTTCACCAGCACGTTGACCCACATCCTCACCTCCCTCTGCAGGAACGAGGTGAAGCTGACGCTGTACCGCTACTTCACCAGCACGTTGACCCACATCCTCACCTCCCTCTGCAGGAACGAGGTGAAGCTGACGCTGTACCGCCACTTCACCAACACGTTGACCCACATCCTCGCCTCCCTCTGCAGGAACGAGGTGAAGCTGACGCTGTACCGCCACTTCACCAACACGTTGACCCACATCCTCGCCTCCCTCTGCAGGAACGAGGTGAAGCTGACGCTGTACCGCTACTTCACCAGCACGTTGACCCACATCCTCACCTCCCTCTGCAGGAACGAGGTGAAGCTGACGCTGTACCGCTACTTCACCAGCACGTTGACCCACATCCTCACCTCCCTCTGCAGGAACGAGGTGAAGCTGACGCTGTACCGCCACTTCACCAACACGTTGACCCACATCCTCACCTCCCTCTGCAGGAACGAGGTGAAGCTGACGCTGTACCGCCACTTCACCAACACGTTGACCCACATCCTCACCTCCCTCTGTAGGAACGAGGTGAAGCTGACGCTGTATCGCCACTTCACCAACACGTTGACCCACATCCTCAACTTCCTCTGCAGGAACGAGGTGAAGCTGACGCTGTACCGCCACTTCACCAATACGTTGACCCACATCCTCACCTCCCTCTGCAGGAACGAGGTGAAGCTGACGCTGTACCGCTACTTCACCAGCACGTTGACCCACATCCTCACCTCCCTCTGCAGGAACGAGGTGAAGCTGACGCTGTACCGCCACTTCACCAATACGTTGATCCTGGCCGTGGTGGCGTCGGTGGCGTTCATGGTGTGGTCGGTCAAGTTCCACCGCGCCGTCGGCTGCCTGCGCCAGTGGAAGAACCTGTGGGCGGACGAGGCGTGCTGGCACGTGCTCTTCTCCATCATCCTGCTGGTCATCATGCTGCTCTGGAGGCCGACCAACAACAACCAGAGGTGCGCCGCGCGGGCCGGGCCGGGAAGGGACGGCCGGGGCTGAGTGATATGAGACTAGAGGAGACGGTGTGGAGAGTAGGCCTGAGGGATCGGGATGTGTGTATGAGACTAGAGGAGATGGGGTGGAGAGTAGGCCTGAGGGATCGGGATGTGTGTATGAGACTAGAGGGGATGGGGTGGAGACTGGAAAGTAGGCCTGAAGGATTGGGATGTGTGTATGAGACTAGAGGAGATGGGGTGGAGACTGAAGAGTAGGCCTGAGGGATCGGGATGTGTGTATGAGACTAGAGGGGATGGGGTGGAGACTGGAAAGTAGGCCTGAAGGATCGGGATGTGTGTTTGAGACTAGAGGAGATGGGGTGGAGACTGGAGAGTAGGCCTGAGGGATCGGGATGTGTGTATGAGACGAGAGGGGATGGGGTGGAGACTGGAAAGTAGGCCTGAAGGATCGAGATGTGTGTATGGGACTAGAGAGAATGGGGTGGAGAGTAGGCCTGAGGGATCGGGATGTGTGTATGAGACTAGAGGGGATGGGGTGGAGACTGGAGAGTAGGCCTGAGGGATCGGGATGTGTGTATGAGACTAGAGGAGATGGGGTGGAGACTGGAAAGTAGGCCTGAGGGATCGGGATGTGTGTATGAGACTAGAGGAGATGGGGTGGAGACTGAAGAGTAGGCCTGAGGGATCGGGATGTGTGTATGAGACTAGAGGAGATGGGGTGGAGACTGGAAAGTAGGCCTGAGGGATCGGGATGTGTGTATGAGACTAGAGGAGATGGGGTGGAGACTGGAAAGTAGGCCTGAGATATCGGGATGTGTGTACGAGACTAGAGGAGATCGGGTGGAGACTGAAGAGTAGGCCTGAGGGATCGGGATGTGTGTATGAGA
The DNA here is from genome assembly GCA_036785665.1 of Chirona hameri. Classification (NCBI taxonomy): domain Eukaryota; kingdom Metazoa; phylum Arthropoda; class Thecostraca; order Balanomorpha; family Balanidae; genus Chirona; species Chirona hameri. Next base: position 76,296 of record JAXIVJ010001798.1, read on the forward strand.
CAAGAGGAGATGGGGTGGAGACTGAAAAATAGGCCTGAGGGATCGGGATGTGTGTATGAGACTAGAGGGGATGGGGTGGAGACTGGAGAGTAGGCCTGAGGGATCGGGATGTGTGTATGAGACTAGAGGAGATGGGGTGGAGAGTAGGCCTGAGGGATCGGGTTGTGTGTATGAGACTAGAGGAGATGGGGTGGAGACTGGAGAGTAGGCCTGAGGGATCGGGATGTGTGTATGAGACTAGAGGAGATGGGGTGGAGAGTAGGCCTGAGGGATCGGGATGTGTGTATGAGACTAGAGGGGATGGGGTGGAGACTGGAGAGTAGGCCTGAGGGATCGGGATGTGTGTATGAGACTAGAGGAGATGGGGTGGAGACTGGAGAGTAGGCCTGAGGTATCGGGATGTGTGTATGAGACTAGAGGGGATGGGGTGGAGACTGGAGAGTAGGCCTGAGGGATCGGGATGTGTGTATGAGACTAGAGGGGATGGGGTGGAGACTGGAGAGTAGACCTGAGGGATCGGGATGTGTGTATGAGACTAGAGGAGATGGGGTGGAGACTGGAGAGTAGGCCTGATGTATCGGGATGTGTGTATGAGACTAGAGGAGACGGTGTGGAGAGTAGGCCTGAGGGATCGGGATGTGTGTATGAGACTAGAGGAGATGGGGTGGAGACTGGAGAGTAGGCCTGAGGGATCGGGATGTGTGTATGAGACTAGAGAAGATGGGGTGGAGAGTAGGCCTGAGGTATCGGGATGTGTGTATGAGACTAGAGGGGATGGGGTGGAGAGTAGGCCTGAGGGATCGGGATGTGTGTATGAGACTAGAGAAGATGGGGTGGAGAGTAGGCCTGAGGTATCGGGATGTGTGTATGAGACTAGAGGAGATGGGGTGAAGACTGGAAAGTAGGCCTGAGGGATCGGGATGTGTGTATGAGACTAGAGGGGATGGGGTGGAGGCTGGAGAGTAGGCCTGAGGGATCGGGATGTGTGTATGAGACTAGAGGAGATGGGGTGGAGACTGGAGAGTAGGCCTGAGGGATCGGGATGTGTGTATGAGACTAGAGGAGATGGGGTGGAGACTGGAGAGTAGGCCTGAGGGATCGGGATGTGTGTATGAGACTAGAGGAGATGGGGTGGAGACTGGAGAGTAGGCCTGAGGGATCGGGATGTGTGTATGAGACTAGAGGAGATGGGGTGGAGACTGGAGAGTAGGCCTGAGGGATCGGGATGTGTGTATGAGACTAGAGGAGATGGGGTGGAGACTGGAGAGTAGACCTGAGGGATCGGGATGTGTGTATGAGACTAGAGGGGATGGGGTGGAGAGTAGGCCTGAAGGATCGGGATGTGTGTATGAGACTAGAGGGGATAGGGTGGAGTCTGTTGAGTAGGCCTGAGGGATCGGAATGTGTGTATGAGACTAGAGGGGATGGGGTGGAGACTGGAGAGTAGGCCTGAGGGATCGGGATGTGTGTATGAGACTAGAGGAGATGGGGTGGAGACTGGAGAGTAGGCCTGAGGGATCGGGATGTGTGTATGAGACTAGAGGAGATGGGGTGGAGACTGGAGAGTAGGCCTGAGGGATCGGGATATGTGTATGATACTAGAGGAGATGGGGTGGAGACTGGAGAGTAGGCCTGAGGGATCGGGATGTGTGTATGAGACTAGAAGGGATGGGGTGGAGACTGGAGAGTAGGCCTGAGGGATCGGGATGTGTGTATGAGACTAGAGGGGATGGGGTGGAGAGTAGGCCTGAGGGATCGGGATGTGTGTATGAGACTAGAGGGGATGGGGTGGAAAGTAGGCCTGAGGGATCGGGATGTGTGTATGAGACTAGAGGGGATGGGGTGGAGAGTAGGCCTGAGGGATCGGGATGTGTGTATGAGACTAGAGGAGATGGGGTGAAGACTGGAGAGTAGGCCTGAGGGATCGGGATGTGTATGAGACTAGAGGGGATAGGGTGGAGTCTGGAGAGTAGGCCTGAGAGATCGGGATGTGTGTATGAGACTAGAGGGGATGGGGTGGAGACTGGAGAGTAGGCCTGAGGGATCGGGATGTGTGTATGAGACTAGAGGAGATAGGGTGGAGTCTGGAGAGTAGGCCTGAGGGATCGGGATGTGTGTATGAGACTAGAGGAGATGGGGTGGAGACTGGAGAGTAGGCCTGAGGGATCGGGATGTGTGTATGAGACTAAGAGGAGATGGGGTGGAGACTGGAAAGTAGGCCTGAAGGATCGGGATGTGTGTATGAGACTAGAGGGGATGGGGTGGAGACTGGAGAGTAGGCCTGAGGGATCGGGATGTGTGTATGAGACTAGAGGAGATGGGGTGGAGTCTGGAGAGTAGGCCTGAGGGACCGGGATGTGTGTATGAGATTAGAGGAGATGGGGTGGAGACTGGAGAGTAGGCCTGAGGGATCGGGATGTGTGTATGAGACTATAGGAGATGGGGTGGAGACTGGAGAGTAGGCCTGAGGGATCGGGATGTGTGTATGAAAGTAGAGGAGATGGGGTGGAGAGTAGGCCTGAGGGATCGGGATGTGTGTATGAGACTAGAGGGGATGGAGTGGAGGCAGTGTCCTAGCATTGGGAAATTTGGGTGGAAAATGACACCCTATGGATACTATTTTTCCACTCTTTTTCATGAGTTTTACTGTGAATTTTCCACTCTTTATTTTAAAATGTATTGAATAATTTGAAACCTGATACTAAATTTATGGATGTAATGATAGGGACAGCCTGTGGATGGAAAGACGGGTAAGAATTGGCATAAGTAATAACTAATTTTGGTGAGCAGGTAATTGAGTGATAAAGCCTGGTACATATGTTTTTTGGGTTGAATTTTCCACTCTTTATACTTATTTTTAGTCAGAATTTTCCACTCCGCACCCCAGCTCCAAAGCAATTCTAGGAGCCTGGGTGGAGACTGGAGAGTAGGCCTGAGGGATCAGGATGTGTGGACATCCAGACGATGACACACTCAGATGTTTTCATTCCATCCAGCTGTCTGCCGGCCAGCGACGTGATCTCTGACCTGGTCTTGAGCTGCCGTTCTGCCCTGTTCTTGTACCGGCCTCTGACCCGTGACCAGGCCCACGCTGTCCTCTGAAGACTTACGGCCTGCCTCCCTGCCCGCCCCACGCCGCCCACTAGCCTCTGACCCGTTACCTGCCACGCTCTGTCCTCTGGACCGTTACCTGACAGGCCAGGCAGTTGACCTGCTCCGCCCTGTCATCCGGCCTATGAGCTCTGGCATGCACCCTCTGACCTTTGACCTGTCGCCAGGTACGCCTTCACACCGCTGCTGGATGCCGGGGACGAGGATGAGGAGGACGAGCTGTTCAGGTCGGAAGCCTACCACGATCTTAAGATGCGCTCCCGCGGCCAGAGCTCGCCCAACGGCTCGCGCGCCAACCGCCGCTCCCGCAACAACTCGGACGAGGACCTCAAGTGAGTGTCGGCTGTGGCCTGAGCAGCCTCAGACCCTGGGTCAGGAGGAAATGGGTGTCGACGAAAATCACAGTCCGTGGTGGTCACAAGTTCGCCTTAATTTAATGTCTATTTGTCTCATTAATGGCCAGTTCAATTTGTCATTGATGCTTCTGAAATTATCATTATCAATGACTAATGACGCGTCTTTGATATGACTAATGACGCGTCTTTGATAGGACTAATGACGCGTCTTTGATATGACTAATGACGCGTCTTTGATATGACTAATGACGCGTCTTTGATAGGACTAATGACGCGTCTTTGATAGGACTAATGACGCGTCTTTGATATGACTAATGACGCGTCTTTGATATGACTAATGACGCGTCTTTGATATGACTAATGACGCGTCTTTGATATGACTAATGACGCGTCTTTGATATGACTAATGACGCGTCTTTGATATGACTAATGACGCGTCTTTGATATGACTAATGACGCGTCTTTGATATGACTAATGACGCGTCTTTGATATGACTAATGACGCGTCTTTGATATGACTAATGACGCGTCTTTGATATGACTAATGACGCGTATTTGATATGACTAATGACGCGTCTTTGATATGACTAATGACGCGTCTTTGATATGACTAATGACGCGTCTTTGATAGGACTAATGACGCGTCTTTGATATGACTAATGACGCGTCTTTGATAGGACTAATGACGCGTCTTTGATATGACTAATGACGCGTCTTTGATAGGACTAATGACGCGTCTTTGATATGACTAATGACGCGTCTTTGATAGGACTAATGACGCGTCTTTGATATGACTAATGACGCGTCTTTGATATGACTAATGACGCATCTTTGATATGACTAATGACGCGTCTTTGATATGACTAATGACGCGTCTTTGATATGACTAATGACGCGTCTTTGATATGACTAATGACGCGTCTTTGATATGACTAATGACGCGTCTTTGATAGGACTAATGACGCGTCTTTGATAGGACTAATGACGCGTCTTTGATATGACTAATGACGCGTCTTTGATAGGACTAATGCCGCGTCTTTGATATGACTAATGACGCGTCTTTGATATGACTAATGACGCGTCTTTGATATGACTAATGACGCGTCTTTGATATGACTAATGACGCGTCTTTGATATGACTAATGACGCGTCTTTGATATGACTAATGACGCGTCTTTGATATGACTAATGACGCGTCTTTGATATGACTAATGACGCGTCTTTGATATGACTAATGACGCGTCTTTGATATGACTAATGACGCGTCTTTGATATGACTAATGACGCGTCTTTGATATGACTAATGACGCGTCTTTGATATGACTAATGACGCGTCTTTGATATGACTAATGACGCGTCTTTGATAGGACTAATGACGCGTCTTTGATAGGACTAATGACGCGTCTTTGATATGACTAATGACGCGTCTTTGATATGACTAATGACGCGTCTTTGATAGGACTAATGACGCGTCTTTGATATGACTAATGACGCGTCTTTGATAGGACTAATGACGCGTCTTTGATATGACTAATGACGCGTCTTTGATATGACTAATGACGCGTCTTTGATAGGACTAATGACGCGTCTTTAATATGACTAATGACGCGTCTTTGATAGGACTAATGACGCGTCTTTGATATGACTAATGACGCGTCTTTGATAGGACTAATGACGCGTCTTTGATATGACTAATGACGCGTCTTTGATATGACTAATGACGCGTCTTTGATATGACTAATGCCGCGTCTTTGATATGACTAATGACGCGTCTTTGATATGACTAATGACGCGTCTTTGATATGACTAATGACGCGTCTTTGATATGACTAATGACGCGTCTTTGATATGACTAATGACGCGTCTTTGATATGACTAATGACGCGTCTTTGATATGACTAATGACGCGTCTTTGATATGACTAATGACGCGTCTTTGATAGGACTAATGACGCGTCTTTGATATGACTAATGACGCGTCTTTGATAGGACTAATGACGCGTCTTTGATATGACTAATGACGCGTCTTTGATATGACTAATGACGCGTCTTTGATATGACTAATGACGCGTCTTTGATATGACTAATGACGCGTCTTTGATAGGACTAATGACGCGTCTTTGATAGGACTAATGACGCGTCTTTGATATGACTAATGACGCGTCTTTGATATGACTAATGACGCGTCTTTGATATGACTAATGACGCGTCTTTGATATGACTAATGACGCGTCTTTGATATGACTAATGACGCGTCTTTGATATGACTAATGACGCGTCTTTGATATGACTAATGACGCGTCTTTGATATGACTAATGACGCGTCTTTGATATGACTAATGACGCGTCTTTGATATGACTAATGACGCGTCTTTGATATGACTAATGACGCGTCTTTGATATGACTAATGACGCGTCTTTGATATGACTAATGACGCGTCTTTGATAGGACTAATGACGCGTCTTTGATATGACTAATGACGCGTCTTTGATATGACTAATGACGCGTCTTTGATATGACTAATGACGCGTCTTTGATATGACTAATGACGCGTCTTTGATAGGACTAATGACGCGTCTTTGATATGACTAATGACGCGTCTTTGATATGACTAATGACGCGTCTTTGATATGACTAATGACGCGTCTTTGATATGACTAATGACGCGTCTTTGATATGACTAATGACGCGTCTTTGATATGACTAATGACGCGTCTTTGATATGACTAATGACGCGTCTTTGATATGACTAATGACGCGTCTTGGATATGACTAATGACGCGTCTTTGATATGACTAATGACGCGTCATGGATATGACTAATGACGCGTCTTGGATATGACTAATGACGCGTCTTTGATATGACTAATGACGCGTCTTTGATATGACTAATGACGCGTCTTTGATATGACTAATGACGCGTCTTTGATATGACTAATGACGCGTCTTTGATATGACTAATGACGCGTCTTTGATATGACTAATGACGCGTCTTTGATATGACTGATGACGCGTCTTTGATATGACTAATGACGCGTCTTTGATATGACTAATGACGCGTCTTTGATATGACTAATGACGCGTCTTTGATATGACTAATGACGCGTCTTTGATATGACTAATGACGCGTCTTTGATATGACTAATGACGCGTCTTGGATATGACTAATGACGCGTCTTTGATATGACTAATGACGCGTCTTTGATAGGACTAATGACGCGTCTTTGATAGGACTAATGACGCGTCTTTGATATGACTAATGACGCGTCTTTGATATGACTAATGACGCGTCTTTGATATGACTAATGACGCGTCTTTGATATGACTAATGACGCGTCTTTGATAGGACTAATGACGCGTCTTTGATATGACTAATGACGCGTCTTTGATATGACTAATGACGCGTCTTTGATATGACTAATGACGCGTCTTTGATATGACTAATGACGCGTCTTTGATATGACTAATGACGCGTCTTTGATATGACCAATGACGCGTCTTTGATATGACTAATGACGCGTCTTTGATATGACTAATGACGCGTCTTTGATATGACTAATGACGCGTCTTTGATATGACTAATGACGCGTCTTTGATATGACTAATGACGCGTCTTTGATATGACTAATGACGCGTCTTTGATATGACTAATGACGCGTCTTTGATATGACTAATGACGCGTCTTTGATATGACTAATGACGCATCTTTGATATGACTAATGACGCGTCTTTGATATGACTAATGACGCGTCTTTGATAGGACTAATGACGCGTCTTTGATAGGACTAATGACGCGTCTTTGATATGACTAATGACGCGTCTTTGATAGGACTAATGACGCGTCTTTGATAGGACTAATGACGCGTCTTTGATATGACTAATGACGCGTCTTTGATATGACTAATGACGCGTCTTTGATAGGACTAATGACACGTCTTGGATATGACTAATGACGCGTCTTTGATATGACTAATGACGCGTCTTTGATAGGACTAATGACGCGTCTTTGATAGGACTAATGACGCGTCTTTGATATGACTAATGACGCGTCTTTGATATGACTAATGACGCGTCTTTGATATGACTAATGACGCGTCTTTGATATGACTAATGACGCGTCTTTGATATGACTAATGACGCGTCTTTGATATGACTAATGACGCGTCTTTGATATGACTAATGACGCGTCTTTGATATGACTAATGACGCGTCTTTGATATAACTAATGACGCGTCTTTGATATGACTAATGACACGTCTTTGATATGACTAATGACGCGTCTTTGATAGGACTAATGACGCGTCTTTGATAGGACTAATGACGCGTCACTGTCGTTCGTTCAATAAGTGGCTGTGAATAGCAATGCTTTCGGGTTGAAGTAAGTATGTAGTTGGACTTCGAATGGGTTTGACCTTCTGTTTAGGACTTTCAGATTTCAGTTGTATAGTGACTTACTGTTTATCTCGCTCCTCTCCGTCTTATTTTGCCGGCCTGTCACTATCCGTTGTTCTGCCGGTGTGGACTGGTACGGTGGTATACACCGCGTGCCTGACCCCCCCCCCCCCGCCCGTGCTCCAGGTGGGTGGAGGACAACATCCCGGCCTCGATGGAGGCGGCCCTGCCCGCCATCGACTCGGACGAGGAGTTGATGCAGGCCAAGTTCGAGATCAGCAAGATGCAGTGACGAGCCGACCCAATTAGCGCACTGCGGGTCGCAGAGACACCGAACTACATCCGCCGCAGCTGACCTGACGTGTGACGTCAGACAGTGACGAGACGTGATGGCATGACGTGTGGCGTCAGACAGTGACGTGATGTGATGGCCTGATGTGTGACGTGACGTGATGGCCTGAAGTGTGACGTCAGACAGTGAAGTGACGTGATGGCCTGACGTGTGGCGTCAGACAGTGACGTGATGTGATGGCCTGACGTGTGACGTGACATGATGGTCTGAAGTGTGACGTCAGACAGTGAAGTGACGTGATGACCTGACGTGTGACGTCAGACAGTGACGTGACGTGATGACCTGACGTGTGAATGGAGTCGGTGCTGGGCGGCGGAATCCTGTCGCCGCCAACAGGACGGACGCGGCACGCCAGCCGTGTCGCCAGCTGACACCTCTGTGTGCCCCGAGGCGTCCGGCTGAGCTGCCCAGTCAGTCAGGCGTCCGGCTGAGCTGCCCAGTCAGTCAGGCGGCCGGCTGAGCTGGCCAGTCAGTCAGGCGTCCGGCTGAGCTGCCCAGTCAGTCAGGCGGCCGGCTGAGCTGGCCAGTCAGTCAGGCGGCCGGCTGAGCTGCCCAGTCAGTCAGGCGGCCGGCTGAGCTGGCCAGTCAGTCAGGCGTCCGGCTGAGCTGCCCAGTCAGTCAGGCGGCCGGCTGAGCTGGCCAGTCAGTCAGGCGTCCGGCTGAGCTACCCAGTCAGTCAGGCGGCCGGCTGAGCTGCCCAGTCAGTCAGGCGGCCGGCTGAGCTGGCCAGTCAGTCAGGCGTCCGGCTGAGCTGCCCAGTCAGTCAGGCGTCCGTTGGACGAGCCACTCGACTCTTGTTCTACTCCGGGGCTCGGTAGCCGAGCGGCCGTGACCTGCCAGTAGGAGACCGGATGTGTCGAATGAGGCTCGCCGAGGAAGCCTGCCGTCTGCCGTCGGTTCGCGTCGGCATCACAGACGGAAACACGGCGTCGTTGTGACCGAACCTGAGGGCACGATGGGACGCCGGCTTGGTAAGCTGCGATGGCCGGATTTCCCCAGCTCTGGCCGGATTTCCTCAGCTCTGGCCGGATTTCCCCAGCTCTGACCGGATTTCCCAGCTCTGGCCAGACGCCGGGCTTCTGTGGACTGAGGCGCGTCCTTCAGCTGTAGGAAGACAAGGAGCGTTGTGCAGGGTCTGCCCGGCCCGCCTCCTCTGCCTGGGCTGAGGCGCGTCCTTCAGCTGTAGGAAGACAAGGAGCGTTGTGCAGGGTCTGCCCGGCCCGCCTCCTCTGCCTGGGCTGAGGCGCGTCCTTCAGCTGTAGGAAGACAAGGAGCGTTGTGCAGGGTCTGCCCGGCCCGCCTCCTCTTCCTGGGCTGAGGCGTATCCTTTAGCGTTATGTATACTCGAGGTGGTGCCGGGTATGTTCGGTCTGTCGCCCAACTTCAGCTCCGTATACGGTCTGCGTTACGTGCTACGTTACGGTCTGCGTTACGTACCCACTGCTCTATCGCTGTCTGGGATGGCGGCTGTTTGTCTTCAGCGGTAATGGGTCCAGGGCGAAGCGAACTTCGCTGACAGCTGCACACAGACAGGCCCAAACTGAGAGGTTCAGCCAGCGGAGTTCAGCGCCGTTTGTGTACAATGTACATACTTCATGACAAAACTGACCTGCTTCACTAAGCCCCTGCCGGGCGGTGGCGTCGGTGACGGGATCGGTGCGCTAACTGACTATGACGGGGTGATATCTGACTATGACGGGGTGATGTCTGGGACTGACTATGACGGGGTGATATCTGGCTCCGGGACTGACTATGACGGGGTGATATCTGGCTCCGGGACTGACTATGACGGGGTGATATCTGGCTCCGGGACTGACTATGACGGGGTGATGTCTGGCTCCGGGACTGACTATGACGGGGTGATATCTGGCTCCGGGACTGACTATGACGGGGTGATATCTGGCTCCGGGACTGACTATGACGGGGTGATGTCTGGCTCCGGGACTGACTATGACGGGGTGATATCTGTATCCGGGACTGACTATGACGGGGTGATATCTGACTCCGGAACTGACTATGACGGGGTGATGTCTGGCTATGACGGGGTGATATCCGGGACTGACTATGACGGGGTGATATCTGGACCCGGGACTGACTATGACGGGGTGATGTCTGGCTCCGGGACTGACTATGACGGGGTGATATCTGGCTCCGGGACTGACTATGACGGGGTGATATCTGGACCCGGGACTGACTATGACGGGGTGATATCTGACTCCGGGGCTGACTATGACGGGGTGATGTCTGGCTATGACGGGGTGATATCTGGCTCCGGGACTGACTATGACGGGGTGATATCTGACTCCGGAACTGACTATGACGGGGTGATGTCTGGCTATGACGGGGTGATATCTGACTCCGGGACTGACTATGACGGGGTGATATCTGGCTCCGGGACTGACTATGACGGGGTGATATCTGGCTCCGGGACTGACTATGACGGGGTGATATCTGGCTCCGGGACTGACTATGACGGGGTGATATCTGACTCCGGAACTGACTGACGGGGTGATATCTGGCTCCGGGACTGACTATGACGGGTGATATCTGGCTCCGGGACTGACTATGACGGGGTGATATCTGACTATGACGGGGTGATATCTGACTCCGGGACTGACTATGACGGGGTGATGTCTGACTATGACGGGGTGATATCTGACTCCGGGACTGACTATGACGGGGTGATATCTGACTCCGGAACTGACTATGACGGGGTGATATCTGGCTCCGGGACTGACTATGACGGGGTGATATCTGGCTCCGGGACTGACTATGACGGGGTGATATCTGACTCCGGAACTGACTATGACGGGGTGATATCTGACTCCGGAACTGACTATGACGGGGTGATATCTGGACCCGGGACTGACTATGACTGGGTGATATCTGACTCCGGAACTGACTATGACTGGGTGATATCTGGCTCCGGGACTGACTATGACGGGGTGATATCTGACTCCGGGACTGACTATGACGGGGTGATATCTGACTCCGGAACTGACTATGACGGGGTGATATCTGACTCCGGAACTGACTATGACGGGGTGATATCTGGACCCGGGACTGACTATGACTGGGTGATATCTGACTCCGGAACTGACTATGACTGGGTGATATCTGGCTCCGGGACTGACTATGACGGGGTGATGTCTGGCTATGACGGGGTGATATCTGGCTCCGGGACTGACTATGACGGGGTGATGTCTGGCTATGACGGGGTGATGTCTGGCTATGACGGGGTGATATCTGACTCCGGGACTGACTATGACGGGGTGATATCTGGCTCCGGGACTGACTATGACGGGGTGATGTCTGACTATGACGGGGTGATATCTGGCTCCGGGACTGACTATGACGGGGTGATATCTGACTCCGGGACTGACTATGACGGGGTGATGTCTGGACCCGGGACTGACTATGACGGGGTGATATCTGGCTCCGGAACTGACTATGACGGGGTGATATCTGACTCCGGGACTGACTATGACGGGGTGATGTCTGGCTATGACGGGGTGATATCTGGCTCCGGGACTGACTATGACGGGGTGATATCTGGCTTCGGGACTGACTATGACGGGGTGATATCTGGATCCGGGACTGACTATGACTGGGTGATGTCTGGCTATGACGGGGTGATATCTGGCTCCGGGACTGACTATGACTGGGTGATATCTGACTCCGGAACTGACTATGACGGGGTGATATCTGGCTCCGGGACTGACTATGACGGGGTGATATCTGGCTCCGGAACTGACTATGACGGGGTGATATCTGACTCCGGGACTGACTATGACGGGGTGATATCTGACTCCGGGACTGACTATGACGGGGTGATATCTGGCTCCGGGACTGACTATGACGGGGTGATATCTGGCTCCGGGACTGACTATGACGGGGTGATGTCTGGACCCGGGACTGACTATGATGGGGTGATATCTGGCTCCGGGACTGACTATGACGGGGTGATATCTGGCTCCGGGACTGACTATGACGGGGTGATGTCTGGACCCGGGACTGACTATGACGGGGTGATATCTGGCTCCGGGACTGACTATGACGGGGTGATATCTGGCTCCGGGACTGACTATGACGGGGTGATATCTGGCTCCGGGACTGACTATGACGGGGTGATATCTGGCTCCGGGACTGACTATGACGGGGTGATGTCTGGCTATGACGGGGTGATATCTGGCTCCGGGACTGACTATGACGGGGTGATATCTGGCTCCGGGACTGACTATGACGGGGTGATATCTGGCTCCGGGACTGACTATGACGGGGTGATGTCTGGCTATGACGGGGTGATGTCTGGCTATGACGGGGTGATATCTGACTCCGGAACTGACTATGACGGGGTGATATCTGGCTCCGGGACTGACTATGACGGGGTGATGTCTGGACCCGGGACTGACTATGACGGAGTGATATCTGGCTCCGGAACTGACTATGACGGGGTGATATCTGGCTATGACGGGGTGATATCTGGCTCCGGGACTGACTATGACTGGGTGATGTCTGGCTATGACGGGGTGATATCTGGCTCCGGGACTGCCTATGACGGGGTGATATCTGGCTCCGGGACTGACTATGACGGGGTGATGTCTGGCTATGACGGGGTGATATCTGGCTCCGGGACTGACTATGACGGGGTGATATCTGGCTCCGGGACTGACTATGACGGGGTGATATCTGACTCCGGGGCTGACTATGACGGGGTGACGTCTGGCTATGACGGGGTGATATCTGGCTCCGGGACTGACTATGACGGGGTGATATCTGACTCCGGAACTGACTATGACGGGGTGATGTCTGGCTATGACGGGGTGATATCTGACTCCGGGACTGACTATGACGGGGTGATATCTGGCTCCGGGACTGACTATGACGGGGTGATATCTGGCTCCGGGACTGACTATGACGGGGTGATATCTAGCTCCGGGACTGACTATGACGGGGTGATATCTGACTCCGGAACTGACTGACGGGGTGATATCTGGCTCCGGGACTGACTATGACGGGGTGATATCTGGCTCCGGGACTGACTATGACGGGGTGATATCTGACTATGACGGGGTGATATCTGACTCCGGGACTGACTATGACGGGGTGATGTCTGACTATGACGGGGTGATATCTGACTCCGGGACTGACTATGACGGGGTGATATCTGACTCCGGAACTGACTATGACGGGGTGATATCTGGCTCCGGGACTGACTATGACGGGGTGATATCTGGCTCCGGGACTGACTATGACGGGGTGATATCTGACTCCGGAACTGACTATGACGGGGTGATATCTGACTCCGGAACTGACTATGACGGGGTGATATCTGGACCCGGGACTGACTATGACTGGGTGATATCTGACTCCGGAACTGACTATGACTGGGTGATATCTGGCTCCGGGACTGACTATGACGGGGTGATGTCTGGCTATGACGGGGTGATATCTGACTCCGGGACTGACTATGACGGGGTGATATCTGACTCCGGAACTGACTATGACGGGGTGATATCTGACTCCGGAACTGACTATGACGGGGTGATATCTGGACCCGGGACTGACTATGACTGGGTGATATCTGACTCCGGAACTGACTATGACTGGGTGATATCTGGCTCCGGGACTGACTATGACGGGGTGATGTCTGGCTATGACGGGGTGATATCTGGCTCCGGGACTGACTATGACGGGGTGATGTCTGGCTATGACGGGGTGATATCTGACTCCGGGACTGACTATGACGGGGTGATATCTGGCTCCGGGACTGACTATGACGGGGTGATGTCTGACTATGACGGGGTGATATCTGGCTCCGGGACTGACTATGACGGGGTGATATCTGACTCCGGGACTGACTATGACGGGGTGATGTCTGGACCCGGGACTGACTATGACGGGGTGATATCTGGCTCCGGAACTGACTATGACGGGGTGATATCTGACTCCGGGACTGACTATGACGGGGTGATGTCTGGCTATGACGGGGTGATATCTGGCTCCGGGACTGACTATGACGGGGTGATATCTGGCTTCGGGACTGACTATGACGGGGTGATATCTGGATCCGGGACTGACTATGACGGGGTGATGTCTGGCTATGACGGGGTGATATCTGGCTCCGGGACTGACTATGACTGGGTGATATCTGACTCCGGAACTGACTATGACGGGGTGATATCTGGCTCCGGGACTGACTATGACGGGGTGATATCTGGCTCCGGAACTGACTATGACGGGGTGATATCTGACTCCGGGACTGACTATGACGGGGTGATATCTGACTCCGGGACTGACTATGACGGGGTGATATCTGGCTCCGGGACTGACTATGACGGGGTGATATCTGGCTCCGGGACTGACTATGACGGGGTGATGTCTGGACCCGGGACTGACTATGATGGGGTGATATCTGGCTCCGGGACTGACTATGACGGGGTGATATCTGGCTCCGGGACTGACTATGACGGGGTGATGTCTGGACCCGGGACTGACTATGACGGGGTGATATCTGGCTCCGGGACTGACTATGACGGGGTGATATCTGGCTCCGGGACTGACTATGACGGGGTGATATCTGGCTCCGGGACTGACTATGACGGGGTGATATCTGGCTCCGGGACTGACTATGACGGGGTGATGTCTGGCTATGACGGGGTGATATCTGGCTCCGGGACTGACTATGACGGGGTGATATCTGGCTCCGGGACTGACTATGACGGGGTGATATCTGGCTCCGGGACTGACTATGACGGGGTGATGTCTGGCTATGACGGGGTGATGTCTGGCTATGACGGGGTGATATCTGACTCCGGAACTGACTATGACGGGGTGATATCTGGCTCCGGGACTGACTATGACGGGGTGATGTCTGGACCCGGGACTGACTATGACGGGGTGATATCTGGCTCCGGAACTGACTATGACGGGGTGATATCTGGCTATGACGGGGTGATATCTGGCTCCGGGACTGACTATGACGGGGTGATGTCTGGCTATGACGGGGTGATATCTGGCTCCGGGACTGCCTATGACGGGGTGATATCTGGCTCCGGGACTGACTATGACGGGGTGATGTCTGGCTATGACGGGGTGATATCTGGCTCCGGGACTGACTATGACGGGGTGATGTCTGGCTATGACGGGGTGATATCTGGCTCCGGGACTGACTATGACTGGGTGATATCTGACTCCGGAACTGACTATGACGGGGTGATATCTGGCTCCGGAACTGACTATGACGGGGTGATATCTGACTCCGGAACTGACTATGACGGGGTGATATCTGGACCCGGGACTGACTATGACGAGGTGATATCTGGCTCCGGGACTGACTATGACGGGGTGATATCTGGCTATGACGGGGTGATATCTGACTCCGGGACTGACTATGACGGGGTGATATCTGGCTCCGGGACTGACTATGACGGGGTGATATCTGACTCCGGGACTGACTATGACGGAGTGATATCTGGACCCGGGACTGACTATGACGGGGTGATATCTTGCTCCGGAACTGACTATGACGGGGTGATATCTGGACCCGGGACTGACTATGACGGGGTGATATCTGACTATGACGGGGTGATATCTGACTCCGGGACTGACTATGAAGGGGTGATGTCTGGCTATGACGGGGTGATATCTGGCTCCGGGACTGACTATGACGGGGTGATATCTGGACCCGGGACTGACTATGACGGGGTGATATCTGGCTCCGGGACTGACTATGACGGGGTGATATCTGGCTCCGGGACTGACTATGACGGGGTGATGTCTGGCTATGACGGGGTGATATCTGGCTCCGGGACTGACTATGACGGGGTGATATCTGGCTCCGGGACTGACTATGACGGGGTGATATCTGGCTCCGGGACTGACTATGACGGGGTGATATCTGGCTCCGGGACTGGCTATGACGGGGTGATATCTGGCTCCGGGACTGACTATGACGGGGTGATATCTGACTCCGGGACTGACTATGACGGGGTGATATCTGACTCCGGGACTGACTATGACGGGGTGATGTCTGGCTATGACGGGGTGATATCTGGCTCCGGGACTGACTATGACGGGGTGATATCTGACTCCGGGACTGACTATGACGGGGTGATATCTGGACCCGGGACTGACTATGACGGGGTGATATCTGGCTCCGGGACTGACTATGACGGGGTGATGTCTGGCTATGACGGGGTGATATCTGACTCCGGGACTGACTATGACGGGGTGATATCTGACTCCGGGACTGACTATGACGGGGTGATGTCTGACTCCGGGACTGACTATGACGGAGTGATATCTGGACCCGGGACTGACTATGACGGGGTGATATCTGACTCCGGGACTGACCATGACGGGGTGATATCTGGCTCCGGGACTGACTATGACGGGGTGATATCTGGACCCGGGACTGACTATGACGGGGTGATATCTGGCTCCGGGACTGACTATGACGGGGTGATATCTGGCTCCGGGACTGACTATGACGGGGTGATATCTGACTCCGGGACTGACTATGACGGGGTGATATCTGGACCCGGGACTGACTATGACGGGGTGATATCTGACTCCGGGACTGACTATGACGGGGTGATGTCTGGCTCCGGGACTGACTATGAAGGGGTGATATCTGGCTCCGGGACTGACTATGACGGGGTGATATCTGACTCCGGGACTGACTATGACGGGGTGATATCTGGCTCCGGGACTGACTATGACGGGGTGATATCTGGCTCCGGAACTGACTATGACGGAGTGATATCTGACTATGACGGGGTGATATCTGGACCC
Source organism: Chirona hameri (assembly GCA_036785665.1). NCBI lineage: Eukaryota > Metazoa > Arthropoda > Thecostraca > Balanomorpha > Balanidae > Chirona > Chirona hameri. The sequence continues at coordinate 93,302 of JAXIVJ010001798.1, forward strand.
GGGACTGACTATGACGGGGTGATATCTGACTCCGGGACTGACTATGACGGGGTGATATCTGGCTCCGGGACTGACTATGACGGGGTGATATCTGGCTCCGGAACTGACTATGACGGGGTGATGTCTGGCTATGACGGGGTGATATCTGGCTCCGGGACTGACTATGACGGGGTGATATCTGGACCCGGGACTGACTATGACGGGGTGATATCTGGCTCCGGGACTGACTATGACGGGGTGATGTCTGACTATGACGGGGTGATATCTAACTCCGGAACTGACTATGACGGGGTGATATCTGACTCCGGAACTGACTATGACGGGGTGATATCTGACTCCGGGACTGACTATGACGGGGTGATATCTGGCTCCGGGACTGACTATGACGGGGTGATATCTGACTCCGGGACTGACTATGACGGGGTGATATCTGGCTATGACGGGGTGATATCTGACTACGGGACTGACTATGACGGGGTGATATCTGGCTCCGGGACTGACTATGACGGGGTGATGTCTGGCTCCGGGACTGACTATGACGGGGTGATGTCTGACTATGACGGGGTGATATCTAACTCCGGAACTGACTATGACGGGGTGATATCTGACTCCGGGACTGACTATGACGGGGTGATATCTGACTATGACGGGGTGATATCTGGCTCCGGGACTGACTATGACGGGGTGATGTCTGGCTCCGTGACTGACTATGACGGGGTGATGTCTGGCTTCGGTTTCCCCTGAGCGGACGGGTCTGCCGTGGGCTGCTGTGAGAAGCCGCTGTGGGAACCAGTACAGGGGGCCGGGGTAACCGGACAGGGGGGCGGGAAGGGGGCGCTGAGTTAATCAGGCCCTGAGGGTGACGATGTTGATTTTCCACATGTTATATATGTTGTAACGTTATCATTTAATTCACGCTGCACCGATAATCTATGTACAGTGGAGTGTTGACGTTTGCTTTATGAAACAGTAGATGCCGATTTCGGACAAGGTGTTTCGAAGAATAAACTAATGCTATCATAGCATTTTATATATCGATGTGTTGAAAATGCACGTATGAATGTGTGAGGACGCTGGTTATAGTTTTGAAATATTCCAGTCTGCTTATTAGGCGTTTCAATATATTTATTTTCGAATGAACTTCCGGCTTCTAGACGCTGACGTGGCGCGAGCTCGAACACGGCTTATTCCTCCCAATAAATTTGGCAAAATATAATTGGAATGAGAGGAACAAGTACGTGAGTACTGCAGACAGACCGCTACTCGAATATGGGAACGCTGTCTGGGGCCCGTTCAACGCTGAAGACGTACTACTGGTGGAACGAGTACAACGGAGGGCGACCAAGCTGGTTCGACCAATCAGACTGCTTCCGTACGAGGACCGGCTGAGAGCCCTGCGCCTGCCGTCTCTGCAGTACAGAAGACGGCGCGGCGACCTCATTCTGATCCACCAGCTGATGAACGGCCGCATCGAACTCGATAAGCAGAAGTTCTTCCAGGACCCGCCGTCGGCAATCACACGAGGACACTCCCTGAAGGTTGCCAAACCGCAAGCGCAGACCAGAGTGAGACGGAACTTCTGGTCTATCAGAGCAGTGAGCGACTGGAACGCACTTCCGGAACACGTCGTTTCATCAGCCACGACGAACCTCTTCAAGAACCGCCTGGACCACTACTGGGCGGACATCATGTACGATGCGCCAGGATAGGCGACAAAACACTGAATCCAAATATGGTCAAGGAAAGCATACCCTTTTGAATTATCCACTGAGGCATAAAAACAATCAAGAGATGTAAAGAGCGGGCAAGACAGGCATCTAGTCCTCCTTATAGTCCCGTACTATAAGTACAAGTATGTACAAGTAAGTGAATGAGAAAGTGTAGGTACTTATTGGACTAACTGGCAGCATCAGCGTTCATTATATATATTATATATATATATATATATATATATATATATATATATATATATATATATATATATATATACACATATATTTATGTGCAACACGTGTTTAAGCCAATTGAGTGGAGGCCGCAGGCGTGAATGGTTGTCCTATCGCAGCGTGGCAGTCCCTGTCCGAAACATAGCATCATGTGACCAGGATATCGCGACGAATCATCGACAGACAATTCACAACTTAACTACAAACTGTGGAGCGATCTGGGGCCAGTGTGCATTTCCTGTATTGGAAATAACAGTATTTGTCTGACCTGCCGACGCACCAGCATGGGCGGATCCAGAGGGCGGGGCCATGCCCCAACCGCCTGAAATCGGCGCAAAATCGATACGTCCTGACCGATATAGAAGCAAATCTAAGCAACTTTTACTAATGAAGGTGTTTTAAATCAGCTATCAGTGTATAAGCAAGCGAAATCCGATGAGTTTTCTGAATTGTGTGAACTTTTTGGGAGCCCCCCCCCCCCACAAAAACACCCTTTCTGGATCGCCTATGCGCACCAGACCATTTCCTTTGTTTTCGAACCAGTCTGGAGAATGAGCAGACGATGCATCGATAAGGGTGGTCTACGAAAAAAGGGTTAGTTATAATAAGGGTTACCAAGGGACCAGCGGAATGTTCTCGACTAATGGTGTTGTCATTTACTAAATCTCCCGTCTTGGCTCAATGGCAGATGATGGACATGATACACGGAAATTACGAAAATTTGCAGTGCCCATAGATCGACTTTTTACTCTACACTTACACTACACTAAGTTATGTTGCGATACACACAATGCCATTTTATGAAAACTTTTTACATGCATATCACATACGTATCGAATTAGCACGCGCCCTGGAAGGCATCTGATAATTACACGCACTGGGAGCGGATTTCGCCCCCTCCACCCCACCCCCTCGAATTCGGATCCTATGGGACGAAGACAAAAACCGAAAATTCCGTTCGAAAGCTCGTCAAAAATAATTTTGAAACCATTGTAGTCATTTTTTGGCTCAGGTCAATATTGAGGTCACCAGAGGTCATCAAAGGTCAGATTTTCCAGTTTTAGGACTTTTAGGCTCCAGAGGCCACCAAAGGTCACGAGGGCTTTTTTCAACAAAATTTTTTTTTCGTGAATAACTTTGTACCGGTTAACCCTATTCCCGCGGCCAGAATTACGTTAACCTGCGGGGGCCGATTCTGCCCCCCCCCCCCCCCCCACCCCCACCCCAGAGATCTCGAGAACCTTGTTTTTTGAAAGGTCATTGCGGCCATGTGGCTCGACCGATTTTCATTCTCCAAACGTTTTTGAGCTTCTAATGTACTGGTCTTTAATATATCAAAAGACAACAAAAAATAGGCGTATTCAGGGAATGTAAAATGGGGCGATTTTCTGGAGAGAAAAAAAATATGTGCTGTTCGAGATTGTTTGGGACGACATGAACGTCACATGTGGGCATAATATGCTGTGATTGTTAAATTTGATATATTGTGCATAGGCAGATCCAGGAAAAAAATGGGGGGGGGGCACCATGCGCGTAACGCTTTTATCATCTTACTAATTTGAAGTTGGACCTAATTTGAGGGTGGGTATCGCCTCCCATTTGTTTATCCTTAGTGCGCCTTTGCCCCAAAAATATGTACAATCCCGGTATCTATGATGCCTATTGCATTGACATTGTTTCTGACGCATTTATTGCACTGCAAACCACGAAGGAAGTATGTGCCGCAAAAAGACATTCGTAACACCCTCCCCAAAACAAGTCTGGAACCGCTTCTGCTGTACCTATGTGTTCAAAATTGACACCACACGCGCCATTCAATTTTGGGAAAAGTTACAAAGTTTCAGGACGCTAGGCTTAACCGTTTAGAAGCGGCAAGTGAAAAACCACCGGGAGGGGCAGAATCTGTCCCCCGCAGGGAATAGGGTTGAACATAGAACAATACCATCGTGTCTGTCCCGTCAAGGCGCTTCGAAACATATTAATGGTGACCTGGTTAAGTTAGCTTCAAAATTTGACCTCAGGTCAAGGTCATTTGGTGACCCAGGTAGGTCATGTTGCATATGTGGCGACGCGACTCGACGAGACAAACACAGTGGTGTCATTTGTACGTCTCTATCTTTATTCTTTCAAGAGTTATGGGCAAAAAAGTGGTGGTGACCTCAGATGACCTCAGCTGACCTTGCAGAAGTCACTGAGCAATGATTGCACCGGGGTCATCAATAAGGAGCTAAAATAACATGATTCTGAAAAAATTGACCTGATCGAATGAATGCATATCCTCTGAATAGGAAGCATTTGAATATTTCCCCATTGACTTATAATGGGGAGGTCACGAAATTAAGTATTAGCCCGACCTTAGGTCACCGATATAAAAAAACGAGATATACCAATTGTAGGTACCTATGACCTTATGAAATCATGTAAGTTTGAAACCAATCCGCCATAAACTGTGGCTGTGTTACGACGGCAAACTTTTTGGAGGTGGGGTCACGTGACCTTGGCTGGTGACCTGACCTGAGATGACTTGGTCAATAATTTTACACAATGTGGGTAACTGATTTTCGAACAGGTATGCCCAAAACGGCGGCGCGCAGCGCCGCCATTTTCCACTATTCCTCGAAATACTTTGGAGGGGGGGGGGCGGATTTCGCCCCCACCCCCCTCCAGGGCGCGTGTTATGGCAGTATTTACAGCGTAAAATGTTCCGGAGCCCTCCACACCGAGCGGCCACGTGTGTGCCGAATGACGGCTCCCCCTGGCGGCCGGGCGGCACAGTCCAGTAACCAGGGGCGGCGGCCGCGGGCGCTGTCTGCGACCCCGTGACCTGCGCGTGGCCCGCGGAACGGTCTGGAGTCGGGCAGAGCGCCACTCGGTGCAGGATCGCCGGTGGGGTCACGTCTGTCTGACCACCTGACCACCTGACCGACCAGCCGGCCGACACCGCCGCCGCCATGGCTACTGGTAAGGAAAGCAGGCCCTTTATCACTATCGTCTCACGATTACAAGTCTTAATATCGTGTGGGATATGAGCGTCTACTTCATACATTATTGGAATTGTGGTTTCATTTTTGTCGTCTGGTCGGTGTGCTGATCGCTCTAAATATCCGATTGTGAACTTACTTTAAACTAAACCGTATCTCCCGTGCCCCTTCCCGCGCTATGTTGAACGGTGCCTGGGCGATAATGCGGAGACATTACCTGATAATTAATAGCTGGGTCGACTCGGGAGTAACATACGGGGTCTTGTTCGCAGCCAAGAGGGCGATTCGCTGAAAAGACTATCTGCTTCGATGAGACTATCCATGTAATGGTGCGATAAATTTGCTTTAACCTTGTGAGTTAATTTTTTTTTTAAATGCTATTTATTTCATATCTTCATAGAAGTTTAATAGGATCTCGTAGACGGGGTCCATTGAGTTGACATTACAATTTACTTTACCGTAGAACTAACTTCTTGTCATTTAAATACACCTTCATTTGTACATGCAAACCGCTAAACATAAGCGGTCATTTCCAGCTGACCTATTATGGCATCGCTTTTCCTCTAGCATGTCTTGATGTAAGAGGCACTCAACGTTTAACAACGGTGATGGCATACGACGATATTGCTAAATGTCTAAGAGGGATAAGTTCCCCCCCCCCCCCCCCCCAACAATCCGCTTGTCGATTGGTTCTGCGTATTGCGTTGACTGGACTCGAGACCTGCGGTGCACTCCTGCATGACCGACGCGTGCATCTTTGTGCCGTTGCAGTCTCTGTGGTAGCGGTGGTGCTCTGTGCGACCCTAGTGAGCGGCTATCGGCCGCCGCCGCACCTGCCGCCGCGCGTGTTTCCGTCTGCAGAGCCGCGGCCGCAGAAGCAGTTTCCGGGCTCCGTGTGCCCGACGGACACTACCTGCGTCCGGCCGCAAGTTTGCTCCCGTGAGTAGCCCTCGAAAAACGCGCAGAAAATCACTCTGAATCAAATTGGGCATATACAAAATGGAAGGGACGAAGTTGTGATCCTTCTGCTAATTCACTTCGCTGTACCCTGGGTACTCAGTTATACAACTCCCTTAGGGTGCGCTATTTAGCCCACTCCGCGCCGCACTTGGTTTCTGCTTGTTCGGGTGGAGTCGTTTCTTTTCTTTAGAACGGAATGAGGGGAGGGAGTCTTATTTATATTTGTCACTTTTTACCGACTGTTTAGGGAGGTGCAAGAACAAATTATATACAGAGTACTTCTGACCTGACCTGACCTGGCGGTATTGACTGGTTAATGCTAGCCAGGCTGGGACTCGTTCGACCTGACCTGACCTGACGCTGACCTGTCCGCAGGTCAGTGCCGGCCGGCTGGGACTCGTTCGACCTGACCTGACGCTGACCTGTCCGCAGGTCAATGCCGGCCCGGCTGGGACCCGTTGGGCCTGACCAGCTGTTACCTGGTGGGCCCGGCGCTGCCCGTGGCGCATGGTGCAGCGCTAACGGACTGCGCCGCCCAGGACGCCCACCTGCCCGTGCTGGAGAACGCCGAGGAGCTGGCGCGGCTCGTGCAGTTCGGGGAGCAGTGGACCAACGCCACCTGGGACGGCGACCGCGCCGTCTGGCTGTGGGGCGCCACCGGACAGCCGATCGACTTCGCCAGACTGGGGGTGCTCATTCCGCCGCTGCCCACCGTCGGTAAGAGAGGAGATATTGATATTTGGTTATACCGCTTCAGTGGTTCATCCGTATGACCCTTAATGCAAATATGAGTAGCTGCTGTTTGCCTATTTCTGAAGGCGATGAAGTGTTCACGGTTATACAGCAGAAATAAATAGTGACTTTTATCACCCTCGGGACTATTTAAATGCAACTTATGAACTGAACGCCTTAGTTGTTTACTCTGGATATGCTGCGCGCGTTTACGTGGGTTGGCGTTCTGTCCACGGTGAGCCTAGTTCGTTCCGTTACTGCTGTGTGTACATTATAGGTGGCGCAGAATGCGTGTAGTTTTTATTTGTTTCCATTATTACATCGTAAGAGGCTCGTCTCCAACGCATGAATCTGGAGTCTGGAGTTGTGTTCTGCAGTGCTGTTAGACTCACTTTCTGATCACAGGGTTGACTGCTGTCGCCTGCCTGACCGTCTCACCGGGGGCACCGCCTGTCTTCAAACCTACAGATTGCGCGCAGACTGCACTGTACATCTGCGAGACTGGTCAGTAGCTCTAGCGTCGGGCAACGCAGAACGGCAACAATGTGAGGTGGCCTGGGTAGTGGGTAGTTCGTAATATTAAGTTGAATGCTCTGCTTAATTTCAGGCCATTTTGCCTTGTTACACTACTTTTCCCGATCAATGCGTGCTTTCTAATGCGTGTTTTCTTATAAGCAGTCTGTTTTCGGGAGTACTAGTGACTCAGATTCCGCGGTGGAGCCGCCTGCTGCATGTGTCCCTGGTCTGGGCCGCAGCCGGTCCCCTGGTGCATGTGTCCCTGGTCTGGGCCGCAGCCGGTCCCCTGGTGCATGTGTCTCTGGTCTGGGCCGCAGCCGATATCTGCATGTGACCCTGGTCTGGGCCGCAGCCGGTCCTCTGCTGCATGTGTCCCTGGTCTGGGCCGCAGCCGGTCCCCTGGTGCATGTGTCCCTGGTCTGGGCCGCACCTGGTCCCCTGCTGCATGTGACCCTGGTCTGGGCCGCAGCCGGTTCCCTGGTGCATGTGTCCCTGGTCTGGGCCGCAGCCGGTTCCCTGGTGCATGTGTCCCTGGTCTGGGCCGCAGCCGGTCCCCTGGTGCGTGTGTCCCTGGTCTGGGCCGCAGCCGGTCCCCTGGTGCATGTGTTCCTGGTCTGGGCCGCAGCCGGTCCCCTGGTGCATGTGTCCCTGGTCTGGGCCGCAGCCGGTCCCCTGGTGCATGTGTTCCTGGTCTGGGCCGCAGCCGGTCCCCTGGTACAGCTGCACGACTGAATTGATCAGCGTTATCCCTCTGCTTGTCGACAGGCAGCTCCAGTGTGGTCCGCTGCGCCAGGCACAAGGAGCGGCTCTGCTGTGCCGTCAGTGCCGACCACTACGGAGGTACAGTACCGGGGACGTGTCCAGCGATGATGCGGTGCAAACTCAGCGGCGGGGAACGAGTCAGGCTCTTCCAGCGTGGCTACACCTTGGGATAGCTTAGCTTAAAATTATCCAGTGTTATGGATGCAATCGTCCAGTTCTGACAAAGACTTGTAACTAATCACCAGATATTCAAAGCGACTTTGAACGATGGAGGCTCAGTAACTGGTTCACCGCTGTTCTATTAACTCGAGAGCTCTAAAACTTTGCTTTGCGCTAAGCATGTGCTGGCATTATCGATCGTGTTATAAAACCTACTTAGCTCTCTGAAATCGTACTGGATCGCCGTCGGCTGGTCGTTGCCTACGCCCAAGAAGCGGCGACTTATCCTCTGATCTGCCAATCACCTGTTGTCTGGTCGCAGAGCCGTGCTATGTGGACGAGCAGGGGACGCGGTGTGAGCAGCGGATCCGTGAGGGCTACTTTCCGCTGGGGGAGAGTCTGGTGCGGCCTACAGAGGGCGCCAACGGGGACCGGCTCTCCTGGAACGCTGCGCGCGCCCTCTGTCGGGCTGATGGCGGCGATCTGCTCACCGTGGACGATAGTCGGGTCAGCCACCAGCACGGGACGCTGGGATGATGGTCGAGTCACCAGCACGGGGCGCTGGGGACGATGGTCGGCCAGCCACCAAGCACGGGGCGCTGGGATGATGGTCGGCCAGCCACCAAGCACGGGGCGCTGGGATGATGGTCGGCCAGCCACCAAGCACGGGGCGCTGGGATGATGGTCGGCCAGCCACCAAGCACGGGGCGCTGGGATGATGGTCGGCCAGCCACCAGCACGGGGCGCTGGGATGATGGTCGGCCAGCCACCAAGCACGGGGCGCTGGGATGATGGTCGGCCAGCCACCAAGCACGGGGCGCTGGGATGATGGTTGGGGTACCGCGGGAATGGGTGCTGTGGGTGGTGTTTTGATCGGCGGATGAGGTGGAGAAAGGGACTCGGGACTTTAATATATTTTAGTGTTGTAAATTTGTGTTATAAGTACTAGACGGTTCAGTGTGTAATTGTTCGATTTGCAATTGGGACCCGGGCACTGTAAGTTACCTGATACTCGTTACATTTCCATTGCTACTGATGTTTCAGATGAACCAGAAAATTATCAACATGTTGAGGGGCCTGGAGGTGCTGGGGGCCACGGAATTCTACATTGGACTGAGCTCGAACACTGCCGGAGTGTTTAGCTACGTTAACGGTGAGAGCAGAGAGACTGGAAAATGAGAGCAGGGGAATTAATGCACGCTTTGTTATTCAGCTGTACCAGTCTACCAGTGGCAGTGTTCCAGTCCCTCTTGTACGCCAGCGCCTCTTGTACACCAGTGCGTCTTGTACACCAGTGCGTCTTGTACACCAGTGCCTCTTGTACACCAGTGCCTCTTGTACACCAGTGCGTCTTGTACACCAGTGCCTCTTGTACACGAGCGTGCAATATTAATTGAGAGGACTGAACGGTCGATTGGTGAATGTTCCATCGTCCTCTGTTGCTCGTGCAAGTACTGCAAACACTTTATACTCTTGTCAGCCTGTGACGTGACGCCGCGCTGTGTCGGCAGGCACTCTGGCCGTGGTTGGCAGCAGCTACCTCAACTTCGCCACCGTGGAGGATGCCTCGCGGCCGAACGCGTGCGTCTTCTACTCGGGCCGGGTCTGGACGTCAGGCGACTGCACTGTGCCGCGCGACTTCGTCTGTCACATCCGGAGGGTGCGGCACAGTCTGCGACAGGAGCCGGAGGTGCCCCGCTGCGGCGTCAGACAGACCCAGGGGGTGCTGGGCAAGAGTGGCAGTCCGTACCTGCCGCGGCCGCCGCCGCCGCCGCCGCCGTTTCTGCCGCCGCTCGGAGTCTCTGACGACGGACGCAGGGGAGCGGCCCAGTTCGGCGAGATCACCTGGCAGGTACGGCGGTGGCGGGCAGTAGTTCGATCGAACGTTCGGACAGTCTAAGGTGGTTCGATTCAGTTCAGGTTAATGAGCCGCTGCGTTTAAAAGTCGGAAGCGCAAGTAACACAGTGTTGGAGATTAACGGTGTTTAGATGTGTTGCACGCGGTATAATCTCGCTAATATCCGCGGTATAATCTCACTAATATCCGCGGTATAATCTCTCTAATATCCGCGGTATAATCTCTCTAATATCCGCGGTATAATCTCTCTAATATCCGCGGTATAATCTCTCTAATATCCGCGGTATAATCTCTCTAATATCCGCGGTATAATCTCGCTAATATCCGCGGTATAATCTCTATAATATCCGCGGTATAATCTCTATAATATCCGCGGTATAATCTCGCTAATATCCGCGGTATAATCTCACTAATATCCGCGGTATAATCTCTCTAATATCCGCGGTATAATCTCTCTAATATCCGCGGTATAATCTCTCTAATATCCGCGGTATAATCTCTCTAATATCCGCGGTATAATCTCGCTAATATCCGCGGTATAATCTCTATAATATCCGCGGTATAATCTCTCTAATATCCGCGGTATAATCTCTAATATCCGCGGTATAATCTCTCTAATATCCGCGGTATAATCTCTATAATATCCGCGGTATAATCTCTCTAATATCCGCGGTATAATCTCGCTAATATCCGCGGTATAATCTCTATAATATCCGCGGTATAATCTCTCTAATATCCGCGGTATAATCTCTATAATATCCGCGGTATAATCTCTATAATATCCGCGGTATAATCTCGCTAATATCCGCGGTGAAGCGATACTGACATACTGCCGAACATCAGTCTGTTCACGTGTTGATAGTGGTTGTTTTATGCTTTCCTAAACCAGTCAACAAGTGACTGCTCTCGCCTATTCAGTCTTCGCATATCCTTCGAGTCGTCTCTAATCTCTATTACCCAGTCTACCCTGTCCGGCTGTGCGCCAGGCGGCCATCTGGACCCGGTCGAGCCAGGCGGACCACGAGTTCAGCTGCAGCGGCGCGCTGGTCCACCCTGCTTGGGTGCTGACCTCTGCCGACTGCGTCTCCGGCTCCGAGCCTGCCGACCTGAAGATCACCGTCGGCGACTGGAACCTGGACGAGACGATGCCGGTCAACCTGCCGCCCGTGGCGCTGGACGTCACCCTTATCCGGCGGTCTCCAGGTAATAAAACAGGGTCGGCGTGACGTCATGTACCCGCTGTAAGTTTCTGATCCTCGTCCCAGCTTTTCACGTAGAAAGAAGTGCGTATAATTTAATGCCGAAGCTTTGGTGCCGACAGAGATTCAGGTGTTTTTCATCCTGCTATAAAGTATATCATCAATCGGTCGAACTACTCTGAAACCAGCTTCAAGGGCAAGTCTTAAAAGATTTCTGGTGTTCTCTTTGTACATATGAATGTCAATTATTGCATCAATCACAAGGCTGCCTAACAATATCTCTAAACATCACTAAGCAGCGACTGGTCATTTCTGAACACTGATCTCTTATGTCTCAGGTCGTGTGTCTCACGGCTCGGTACGGCTCTGTCTCAGGTCGTGTCTCGCTGTCTGGCTCAGGTCGTGTCTCGCAGCTCGGTACGGCTCTGTGCGGATTTCTGAATGTATCTGTTCTGTCTGTCTTAGGTCGTGTGTCTCACTGTCTGTCTCAGGTCGTGTTTCTCACGGCTCGGTACGACTCTGCGGATTTCTGAATGTTTATCAGTTCTGTCTTCTCGGGTCGTGTCTCGCGGCTCGGTACGGCCGGAATGTCCGGCCGGAATGTCTGTCAGGTTATGGGCAGTAGTAAGGGCGCGCGTGTCACACCGGCGGTAAGCGCGAACAAAATGAATGAATATTTCGTGGGAGTCGGGTCATGTGTTGCGCGTGAGATTGCCGAGTCCGGAGAGGTTCCCGTCGACTTTATGTGCCGATTGCCTCGTGTTGGCTCTTGCGCCTTCTCTGTCTCGACTGTGGACTATGAGACCCCCGGGAGAACAGTCCACGGTATACGTAACACTCCAGCCTCCGGTGTTGATGGCATGAGCATCCGTACCATCAAAATGTGTTGACGCGATTGAGGTGCCGCTGCTGAACATTGTCAACACCTGCCTTGCCAACTGTGACTTTCCCGAAGTCTGGAAGCACTCCATTGTCCATCCTATCCACAAATCCGGTCCTCGTTCCAATCCTGCCAACTTTAGACCCATCTCCTTAGTCCCAGTCATGGCCAAAATTGTCTAACGAATCTTACAGCATCAACTCTATGCCTACCTCTCCCAAAATCATTTACTTTCTCCTGCTCAGCATGGGTTTAGGCCAGATCATTCTACCGAAACCGCCCTGATCAGTCTGTCCGATTATATCTTGTCCTCGACAGACAGGGGATCTTACTCTCCTCTGTCTGATCGATTTAAGTAAATGATTTGACGTCATCGATCACACTAAACTTCTGACTAAATTAAAACTGCATGGAGTCAATGCTGAATGGTTTCGGTCCTACCTTACCAATCACACCCAAAGTGTATCCATCGCTGATCCCAGCTCCGGACACAGGTACCTGTCCCAGCCGCTTCCGAACAGTATAGGCGCTTACCAGGGTTCTTCCCTCGGGCCGTTGTTGTACAGCGTGTTCGCCAACGACTTGAGCTACTTTGTTCCTGAGGCACATGTTATTCAGTACGCCGATGACACGCAGATACTAGTATCCGGCAGGAAAGATAACATCGGTGCACTGGTTGATCGCATGGAACGCTCCCTCTCCTCCCTTGACATGTGGTTCAGAGCGAACTGTCTAAGAGTGAATGCTTCCAAAACGCAGTTGGTGTTCGGCAGCCGGCAAAACCTCCGTAACGTACCATCAATCGAGATATGTTTCCGTGGGGAGACTATTAGTCCGGAACGCACGGTGCGGAACCTGGGCGTGATTTTTGACTCGTTCCTATCGTGGGTCGCTCACGTCGCGCATGTTGTCCGGAAATGCTTCGGGCTACTGATCGGACTCGGTCACATTCGAAATTATCTTCCGCGAAACGTGGTTCCCACTATCGTCCACGGTTTGGTTATGTCACACGTACGTTACTGTATAACCGTTTTTGGCAACTGCTCAGACAGAAATCGCAGGCTCATTTAAACGTAACTTGCGGTTGTACATGAAAGGCCGAGGTGTTTAACAAGCGTGTGGCAGCCATGCTTTGTCTGTGCTATTGTTTTCGCATTACCAGTTTATATCTATTTTGTGTTGATGCCTAGTTTTGTAAGCCGTGCACCTTTGTTTTATCCGGTATGTATCTGAGTATGAATGTCAACTCAGTTTCCCCATGTACCTACTGTTTTATGTCTCGTGACTCCGGGCTAGGAATAGCCACAATGTGTGTGGATGGCCCGAAGTCGTTAAATACAAATACGGCTCTGTGTGGATTTCTGAATGTGTATCTGTTCTGTCTGTCTCAGGTCGTGTTTCTCACGGCCCGTACGGCCCTGTGCTGGAGTCTGGCCGCCTGGCCATGCTGCGAATCACGCCGGGTTTGGACGGAGACGAGTACCCTCACGTGGGTCCCGTCTGTCTGCCGGACATGGGCTTCCTGCAGCATATCGACCAGCTCAGGTAACGCGGTCATGTGTCTGGAGTGGGACTGGGTGTGACGCGGGACTGGGGTATGACGCGGGACTGGGGTATGACGCGGGACTGGGGTATGACGCGGGACTGGGGTATGACGCGGGACTGGGGTATGACGCGGGACTGGGGTGTGACGGGGGACTGGGGTGTGACGCGGGACTGGGGTGTGACGCGGGACTGGGGTGTGACGCGGGACTGGGGTGTGACGGGGGACTGGGGTGTGACGGGGGACTGGGGTGTGACGCGGGACTGGGGTGTGACGCGGGACTGGGGTGTGACGTGGGACTGGGGTGTGACGCGGGACTGGGGTATGACGTGGGACTGACGGGTGTGACGTGGGACTGACTGGTGTGACGTGGGACTGACGGGTGTGACGTGGGACTGACGGGTGTGACGTGGGACTGACTGGTGTGACGTGGGACTGACGGGTGTGACGTGGGACTGACGGGTGTGACGTGGGACTGACGGGTGTGACGTGGGACTGACGGGTGTGACGTGGGACTGACGGGTGTGACGTGGGACTGACGGGTGTGACGTGGGACTGACGGGGGACTGACGGGTGTGACGGGGGACTGACGGGTGTGACGGGGGACTGACGGGGGACTGACGGGTGTGACGTGGGACTGACGGGTGTGACGTGGGACTGACGGGTGTGACGGGGGACTGACTGGGGTGTGACGGGGGACTGGTGTGTGACGCGGGACTGGTGTGGCGCGGGATTTGGCGCCAGTACCGAGTAGACGGGCTCGACACCTCGTGGGTTATTTATGAGGACTGTTGTGTGGAATATTTTAACCCAGCGGATCTTTTTGCTGGCATGCGTGACTCTGAATAAGGCCACAAGAATTGCTGTATCATTGGTGGTCTATTGTGCAGACTGGAGCGTGACTATTAAAGACGCTCGGTTGCCCCCCCCCCCCCCCCCCTTAGGTGATTGATGAATCTAGACACAGCTGTCTTACGGATAGTAAATCTGGAATATTCCTGATCAGCCCAGTGTCTCAATACCCGTGCGCTGACCCCTCCTTCCTGTCTGGTGTCAGTGATCTGACTCCTCCCTGTCTGGTTTCAGTGATCTGACTCCTCCTCCCTGTCTGGTGTCAGTGATCTGACCTCTCCCTGTCTGGTGTCTGGTGTGTCTGGTGTGTCTGGTGTGTCGTGACTGGAGGGGTGGAGTGACCTGACCTAACTCCTCTGTCCCCGTCTGGTGTCAGGTGTGTGGTGACTGGCTGGAGGGGTGGAGTGACCTGAGCTGACCTCTCCCTGACCTCTCCCTGTCCCTGTCTGGTGTGTCAGGTGTGTGGTGACTGGTTGGAGGGGTGGAGTGACCTGACCTGTCCCTGTCTCTGGTTTGTCAGGTGTGTGGTGACTGGCTGGAGGGGTGGAGTGACCTGACCTGACCTCTCCCTGTCAGTCTCTGGTTTGTCAGGTGTGTGGTGCTTGGCTGGAGGGGTGGAGTGACCTGACCTGACTGTCCCTGTCTCTGGTTTGTCAGGTGTGTGGTGACTGGCTGGAGGGGTGGAGTGACCTGACCTGACCTCTCTGTCGGTCTGGTTTGTCAGGTGTAGTGACTGGCTGGAGGGGTGGAGTGACCTGACCTGACTCCTCCCTGTCTCTGGTTTGTCAGGTGTGTGGTGACTGGCTGGAGGGGTGGAGTGCAGCCTACGCCCCAGTTCTGGCGGCCGCAGCTCAACCCCGACCTGCGAGACATCCTGAGGAAGTTTGAGACCGGGGTGCGACACGACCCAGAGTGCCAGGATCTGGCGCACCACCTGAAGCATCTCAGACAGGTGAGTGGACCGGGGAGAGTTGTGCTGAATAGAAACGCACTGACATCGGTTTGAAAGTCCGTGTTCGCCTGTGAAAGGAAAATTGTGTACGCACACCTCGAATAATTGTTATTATCGCCGATAAGTTACCTCACAGGCAAATTTAGTACAAGAGTTAAAGGCCCTAGTTTTGCCTAACTTGTGAACGTTTTGTTTTACATTCGTGCACCCAAGTCCACAAAAAGCGAAGATGGGCTTTTCAACACACGGCCATACTGGCAGTGGCGTCGTCGCCTACCAAGTTATAGGAGAGACTGGGGGACGGCAGCGTTCTGGAGATTCTTACAACAGAGTCAGCTTACCCGTAAACTCCAAATATCATCTGGATATTCTATCCATGGAACGCGCAGGTCTGATGGTAAAATCCGAGACAGTTGGGATCGCCCCCCCCCCCCCCCCCTGTCCCGCAGTTTCGACGCTCGTGCATGAAGGTTTTGTAAGCGCATTCTGAGGAAAAGTGGGCTGAAAGCAGACTTGTGATCGACTGAGTTGAGTCATGAATCGACTCGTGAGTCGGGACATTTCTGGATGAGTCATGAGTAGTCGATTCAATTTAAAAAACAGCACTTGAGTCTAGTCGAGTCAGTTCTTCGGCTTGAGTCGCTCAGGGGCGTGGGAACTGGGAACTACTTTGAAGTTAGGGAGGTCGAACTTTTTGGCAATACGACAAAAATTAAGACTGAAGAGAAACGTGTGCCGTTCTTTTCCATACCCAATGCTGCTTATTACCAATAGTAGGTCATATATTTAAGGACATGGGTATCAATGTCTTAAAGGAAATGGGTCGCCTAGCAAGCAAAACTAGAGAAAAGCTTGTAAATATGAAGAAGCGACACTGGTACTATGGTCACAAAAAGCCGGAGAAGCGGTACTGAATCTTTCACCGTGCCTGAATCCAGAACCGGCGGGTTTGCCTGACCCGAACGGTAGCTGGTGAGGTGATGTGCCGGGCTCGCACCACGTTGACCATGACAAAATCATGCATTTAGCATACATTTGGTGCGAGTACCATACTTGGCTTCAACCGAGTTATGCTATGCCGTGTTTTACGGTGTTATGTTTCAGGTACATTTTTTTTTTGAATTTATCGTGTACGGTCGTACTCAACCAAGTGAGCCAAGTTCAGAGCCGACCGGCGGCGGTACCTCGGCGCCCGCATTTTGGAGCAAGGTAGAGCCAGCTGCTGGAAGTCTGCCCGGGACTTAGTGGGCAGCAAGCGGTCCAGCGCTCAGGTGCTGCCAGCTACCTCAGCGGATGACATCAACGAGTTCTTTGTCAATGTCGGTCCTAGCGTAGCTGCCGAGCTGGGGGCGCAGGGCCCGCCCCCTTCGCTCCCCACTCGCTTGCCGAGAGTGGGTGCGTGTTCGTTCTCGCTGCATCCTGTTAGTCTCTGTGCCCTTCACCGCATTCTTTCTAGTATGCGAAACTCTCCGGCTCGCGGTGTTGACTGACTTTGCATCCGCATCCTGAAGCTCTCCTTTTTAACTCCATCGGTCACGTCCTTCTTTTCCTCGTCAACTCCTACATCATGACTAACGACATACCATCCTTCTGGAAAGACTCTCTGGTGTACCCCATCCATAAAACCGTCGACCCTTCAAATCCATCCAACTTTCGTCTCATTTCAATACTTCCGGTTATCGCCAAGATAGCAGAGCGAGCAGTCTAACGCCAGCTCTACTATTACCTTTCATCCAACCATCTGCTTGCTCCTACCCAACACTGTTTCCGCCCGCGGCACTTACAGAGACGGCGCTCACCTGTATCAGTGACTATATGCTTTCGGCCATGGACTCTGGCAAAATCTCGCTTCTTTGCTTAATTGACCTTAGCAAATGCTTTGACACGGTATTCACCACGGTAAACTTCTGGAAAGACTTCAAGACCCTCAATATAGATTCTTCAGGTTCCAAAATTACTTGCACAGTCAGTGTTAGCTTCACTGGCTCTGATGGCATAGGTTAAGATTTCCGCACCGCGTTCCATACAGCAAGGAGTCTTTTAGGGCTCATCTCTCTGCCCCATTCTTTTCTGCGAGTTTGCAAATGACCTGAGTCTTCATGCGGCTGATGCGCTTGTGGTGCAATACGCCGATGATACTCTGGTCATGATTTCGGAACCAAAATCTTGCTTGCCTGCGCTCGCATGGAGTTGGCTGTCTCTGCTCTCTGAGATTACTTTATTTGCAATGGTTTTAAAGTTAACGTAACTAAGTTCGAACTCCTTACCATCGGCACACGACAAAATTTGCGCTCCCTTTCTCAACTCACCATCAAATTTCGCGATACTTTGGCTCCCCATTCCGAGGCACGCAACCTTGACGTCTTTGATCAAATCTCACCTGGGACGCTCATGTGTCCGCCATCTCTCGCAAGTGCTGCGAAATCCTGTCAGCCTATCCCACATCCGCCATTTCCTCCCAGAAATCCTCCCCAAAACATAGTTTGGCCTCTCCTTAAACAGGCTGGGGGGGGGGGGGGGTGGCATGGCCCCGTTCGCCCCCCCCCCCCGGATCCGCCCTTGATCTCGATAACTAAGAGTTGGCAACGCGCGAGAAAAAAAAAACGTTCGAAAGATAATTGATTTTTTTTTGCTGTCGCTAAGGTTTCATCAGAATTGACCTAAGGTCAATAGTTAGATCAGCAGAAGCCATTTAATTTGAAACATTCTAATTACTTACCTAATTTGTTTTTAATAAATAACTTTACAGACGCACGATCGAGTAAAACATATTTCACCATTGTTTCCCTTGTCGAGACGCATCGAATGACATATTGGGCTTCGCATTTGGCACGAGTTTCAGAAAATATGGTAGAAATTGGTCAAATTGAGCCATTTTCTATAGATTTATAAGTGTGTTCACTTCTCCCTATTAACTTATAATGGGAAGGTCACGAAATCGACCTGACCTTAGGTCACCAATATACAAAAACAATATATATACGAATTGTAGGTACTTTCACCCGATGACATCCCGTGAGTTTCAAACCGTTTGATCAATCACTTTGGCTGTGGCACGACCGCAAACATTTTGGAGATGGGTCACTTGACTTACCTAGTGACCTGACCTCAGATGACCAGAGGTCAAACATTTCAGTGGTTAATTTATGCCCAAACAGCTGTGCCAAATTTCGCGGCGCCATTGAAACTCTGGTGACAATGCCCTTGTTCTTATAAAGTCAAGTGATCGTGTAAAGTTGCGAGGGGGCGTCGCCCCCCCCCCCCCCCGACCCCCAGCTCCAAAGTTGGGGGGGGGGGAGTTGCCCCACGGCTCCCAAGTTCCTAGTCGGACTTGAGTCTACTAAACAAAGATTGCGTAGTTAACTATCTATTGATTTAGCTGGCGTGGTGCAGACTGTCGCACACAGGCACTGTCCAGCCTAGTTTTATCGATGACCGTTGCAGCCGACGATCGCAGGTGTATTGAGACACAGTATGACTATCGCAGGTGTATTGCGGCACAGTATGACTATCGCAGGTGTATTACGGCACAGTATGCCGATCGTAGGTGTATTGCGGCACAGTGACGATCGTAGGTGTATTACGGCACAGTATGCCGATCGTAGGTGTATTGCGGCACAGTATGACGATCGTAGGTGTATTGCGGCACAGTATGACTATCGCAGGTGTATTACGGCACAGTATGCCGATCGTAGGTGTATTGCGGCACAGTAGTGACTATCACAGGTGTATTGCGGCACAGTATGACGATCGTAGGTGTATTGCGGCACAGTAGTGACTATCGCAGGTGTATTGCGGCACAGTATGACTATCGTAGGTGTATTGCGGCACAGTAGTGACTATCGCAGGTGTATTGCGGCACAGTATGACGATCGCAGGTGTATTGCGGCACAGTAGTGACTATCGCAGGTGTATTGCGGCACAGTATGCCGATCGTAGGTGTATTGCGGCACAGTAGTGACTATCGCAGGTGTATTGCGGCACAGTAGTGACTATCGCAGGTGTATTGCGGCACAGTATGCCGATCGTAGGTGTATTGCGGCACAGTGTGCCGATCGTAGGTGTATTGCGGCACAGTATGACTATCGCAGGTGTATTGCGGCACAGTATGCAGAATCATGGGTGGATCTTTTCAGAAAAAGTTGGGACAAAATGTCATAGGCTGGTTGTTTTCAATGATTCAGATGAAAAATGCCCATTTCAACGCCAGGAAACCTTCAAATCTGACAAGTTGGTGGGGCAAAACACAAAGTTGGGACTGTCGCCCCACCATTTGAATAGGAAACTATCGGTGTGCAGAATCCGCCGCACTGGCCTCTGTGTTACTAAGTGCAATAAAAGGCGGGTATCTGATTATAACACGATTTTGACGTTGATATATGCAGTTTGAATTTACGCACGCAATGATACGCCTAGGTATAGCACCATATGTGTGGAGTGGAGTTATGGTTAATTTAACCGCATACTCCAGTCTTGTCTCAAATGTTCGGTCGAGGAATGTGAATGTCGGACTGGCGTTCTAGTGTGTATCCTGGTCAGCGTTGTCTATCCTGTTCAACCGGTAAGCAAGTTGTTCACGAGTAATACATTTCCATCTCAAATTGTATTTATTTCCCCCATTTTAATTAGCAAAGCTTGTCGATTTCCATTAACAAGGCTATTCGGATATATTCAAATAATTCGTGCATGACCGAATAATTGTGTCTAAGTTTCAGCTCGCCGACAGACTAGTGAGTGAATATTTCAGTCTGTACGGCTTGGTCATTTGCACTAAACGGCTATGGAGATAATAGAAGTGACACAGAAGTAAGTTAAGCGAAACTGTGGCATAACATGTGAATTAAATTTACGCGCGCTCTCAATCGGTCCGCATCTAATCGGTCCGCATCTTAATCATTTCTGGTCGGTTTACCCATCTTTTACTTTACTTTTACCCTCTTTGGAGATTAATCGTGTTCGGCCGTTTATCGTACCAGGCGCATTATAACTCGCAGCTTCAAGGCTGTGTTGTGTTGTGTTGTGTTGTGTTGTGTTGTGTTGTGTTGTGTTGTGTTGTGTTGTGTTGTGTTGTGTTGTGTTGTGTTGTTGTGTTGTGTTGTGTTGTGTTATTGTGCTGTGTTGTGTTGTGTTGTGTTGTGTTGTGTTGTGTTGTGTTGTGTTGTGTTGTGCTGTGCTGTGTCCTGCATTATCAGGCTGCTGACTGCTCCCCCGCGTCCTGCGGACAGCGCCCGCCATACCGGCCGCCGTACCCGCCGTCGTACCCGCCGTCGTACCCGCCGTCGTACCCGCCGCACTCGCCGTCGTACCCGCCGCACTCGCCGTACCCGCTCCCGTACTCTGCCGGCGGACGGGAGGGCCTCGAGTCGCGCTCCCAGTACACGTCCGGGCCGCTGCCGTTCTTCGGACCGCCGCCCCCGCCCCCGCCCCCGCCCGCCGAGCAGCCAGAGCTCTACGTCTGCCCGCGGGACCTCCGCTGCATCGTAAGTAACTCTGCTGTAATCGGCACTCTAACTTCATGGATAATAGCACAACTGGGTACAAATTCTGAAATCACGTCTAAGAGTACTTGTTGCGTGTCGCGTATCCGAATTTAGTCTGAAGTGTGGAGTTAGCGTGCGAGGCCAACAAAATACGTAGGTCATGATCACACGACATAACTCATGCCTACTGCATGATACTGGATGCCTCCAATCACAGGAGCCCGCCTTCTTACATAACCCACCTGGTTCTTTTTTAGCACGTTTAGTCTATTTACTTGGAAAACGTCTCGCGGAGTTCTGACGTACCACCACTGTTCCTACAGCCGGACCGCGGCGCTCTGCTGGCATGTGCGGTGCCGCCCCCTCCGCCACACTACAGGTCGGAGCCGCCGCCCCCGCACTACAGGTCGGAGCCGCCGCCGCCGCACTACAGGTCGGAGCCGCCGCCCCCGCACTACAGGTCGGGACCGCTGCCCTTCTACCGGAGCGCCCAGAACGACACAGCAGAGACTCCTGCCGCCCCCGCTCCCGCCGCCGCCGCCCCAGTCGCCCCCGTCGCCCCCGATGGACCTGCTGACGCCTACGAGCAGCTGTCTAAGGGTTTCCGGCCGCCCGTCGACAAACATACGGCTGGAACACGGGCACGCCGCAGCGCAGACACCGAAGGAGCCGCCTCTGCATCTGCGGCTGCATCCGCTCCTGCCCCTGCTGCTGTCCCCGCCCGTGCGGCCGCCCCTGCTCCCCCAGCCACTGACCCTGCCGCTGCCGCTGCCGCTGCCGCTGCCGCTGCCGGCGGTGGAGCGAAGGACTCTGCCGAGCTGGGCGGCCGGTCGGCGTTCCATATGCCACACAGCATCATCGGCGCGTTCCACTCGCCGCCGTTCGTGCCGCATCACCACTACCACGAGCCGTTCGCGCCGCTGGAGCCGGAGCCGCTGGAGCCGGAGCCGCAGCCGGGCGTCCAGCCGGCGCCGACCAGCACCCGCCACTACGACGCCTACGTGCTGGTGGGCATCGCCAGCTCCCTCACCGACGGCTGCTCCCTCGGACAGATGATCTTTGATGACGTCATTCAGGAGGCGGAGTTTGTGCAGCAGGTTCTGCATAGAGATGGGTAGATAGAAGTGGGGCGACATAGAGATGGGTGAAGGTGGGAAGATTGACATGGGTAGATACGGGTGGGGCGCAGTTGGGCTGCGGGGTCAACGCGGGACCCGTGATTCGGTTGCGGAACTGTGAACCTGTTGTAAGGTATCGTTAAAATTGAATATATTTTATATGGGATCGTGACTTGTTTTGAGAGGCTCCAGCTGTTCGACTGAAGACACTCCTAAGACTTGGAAGTTTCTCAATATTGAAGTCACTGGGTCCAATGTGTCCTGTGCATGACCAGAGATGGTAGTGTCACAGACAAATCATTGTTTGACGAAACAAGAGGGCTTGGTACAGTTACAGTTGATACATTCTAACTTCGCCAAGTCATGCCGTTTAGAGATCGGTAGCGTACCCAGGATTCGCTCCAGGAGGGGGTAATTTTTGCTCAGGGGGCATAAAGTACCCCACCAAAAAAAAACTACGGATTTGGCCCGCTATATTTTTTAAAGGGCCTGTTTTCACCATTTTTCTCTTTAAAAAAATATACAAATCAATCATTTTTTCGCCCAAACTGCAAACCTTCAGGGGGAGGGGCAATTGACCAGTTCCCCCCCCCCCCCTAGTGTACGCCTATGGTAGAGATGCTGGTGAGAAGTAACTTTTCAGAGTAGTCTCTTGTTGGCACTCTGCCTACTTCTGTATGCACCGGTTCATTGTACAGTGTACACTACACTCGGATCAAGATTGAGTTGTATTTCGGGGAATAAGTCGCGCTCTCCTTTCCG
This sequence comes from Chirona hameri, assembly GCA_036785665.1. NCBI lineage: Eukaryota > Metazoa > Arthropoda > Thecostraca > Balanomorpha > Balanidae > Chirona > Chirona hameri. The sequence goes on from JAXIVJ010001798.1 coordinate 116,002, forward strand.
GGTACCTATCTGGAAAATGTCAGTTGACAAAGGAATCTTGTTTAGGCTAATTTTTGTTCCTGCCAACAACTTTCAAAACTGACCGCAGACTTATTTGCCAGTATCTAAAAATATTTTGCCGGCCTGCGAACTTTGCATAAGCTGTTGTGGAAATGTTATATCACAGAACCAGACCAGAGGCGGCGGCGGCGGCCACGGCGGCCGGGCGGCGGTCGGCGTCAGCCCGCCGAGCCGTGAGCAATCAGTGGCCACGGCCGGTAAGACCGGTCAACCGGCGGCGGCGGGGCGGCGTCGGGCCGCCGGGTCGCAACAACAACATGCTTCCAGTCAGCGATCCCGTGGGACCGGGCGGTACGAGCAAGGGCGGCATCAGCCGAAATCCGGGAGAAGCGGTGCACCTCATGGCCACCTGTCCATGGGTCGCCACTGACCGGAACCGCTTCTGCCGCACCCGCCAAGCATCATCGATCACTGGGACATGAGCGATCATTCGAGCGACCAGGCAGAACCCTCCGCTCTGCCCAAGGCCACCGTTCAGCCCTCCATGGCCAGCAAATTGACGAGAGACCGGAGGACCGAGCCGACCGGCTAATGATTGGGATGCGTCGCGCGCCGCGGCACACCCTTCATCATCGGCGAACCCTCTGGATCGCCGGGGGCGGCCATCAGATCACCAGCCTCCGGGACTGTGCATCAAGCGACCTGTTAAGATGCATAACAGGGCGCCGACCTGTTACGCATAACCGATATCTGTTATGCTAAATTCAATAACACTGTGTTACCGTATCCCTGCGGCGATGCGAGCCGGCTGAGCCGCGGGCATCATATAAAAGGTCCATTCTCTCATTTTCTCCTGACTTGCTGCCGAGGACGACTCACGCCACCACCCACCCCACTGTCACGATGTAAGTGTAGTACCAACTCAGGGACCTTAGGTCCAGCTCGGCACTATATGTTGGACAGTGTGCCGGGCTGTTGTGCATAGTAGTGTGAGTGTCTAGTGTGTGTGTTTGAGCCCTTGTGTGAAATAGCGTGCTTAACTATGGTGTCGGTATTGTATTGTAAATAATCACTTTATCTGAATCCCTGCTCTGGTGGGTTGAGTGACGGGGTCGGAACTGTGAGGAGTGGAAGCAGCGAAATCACATGACTGTCTATCCTGACAAATGACCAGAGTATCGGTACATCCTGACAAAGACTGAGGTAGCACACGGAGACGGGGTCTCCAGATAACCCGTAACAGACAATAATTCCACACTGTTCCATAGATAACATGAACTACGTAGTTCATGTTATCTATGGCTGTTCACTGTTAAATTTGTCTGAAGAGATCGTGAGCTTCGACTCTTGAGTTCTTCCTGGTACGAATTTCGGGCGATTTAGACATTACATTTTGTCATTGAGATCCAGTTGTGCGTCGATCTGCAGTCTGCATCAGACATCAAATCCGTAAATAAACGCCTGACAGGTAGGCTGCGCCGCAGTACATCTGTCCAATAGGCTGTTGTACCGCAGTGCATCTGTGCAATAGGCTGTACCGCAGTGCATCTGTGCAATAGGCTGTACCGCAGTACACCTGGGAAGACGTTTGACACGCGGTTGCGGTGTGACTATGGGTCTGTTCCCGTGGCACCACCAACTGCCTCTAACCTCCAAGTCCCTCCGGTCGTTCCCGTGACTGTTCCGATCTGCTCCAAGCTCCTCCAAGCTCGCCCGAAACCTCCAAACTCCTCCAACTTGCTCCCGAAATCGAGGTGGGGACAACCGGAGGAGATTGGGAGGAGTACGTTTATGGCGCGGCTGATACATTTGTTGTCATGTCAACAGATACCGAACCTTGGACGCAAACAGCTGATACTTCCTCTAAACGCCTCCAATCGTTCTCGTGGCGGCTTCTACGCGGCTGCTCTGGGCTGCCCCACGTTGCCCCAGACTCCTCCCGGGAGACGCCACGCCGCAGTGGCGCACGCAGAGGGGTCAAAGGAGTCAGCTGACCCCCCCCCCCCCGAATTTTATGAGGAGGCCCGCATCAAAAGGACCCGTATTCTGGCAGGGCCCCGGTCTTGGTAAGGCCTGATCGAGGCAGAAGCCCGGTGCTAGCAAAGGCGTGATATGGGCCCCGGTCAAAACGAAGGCCCGTTCACAACAGAGCCCGGTCCTTGTATATTCTTGATTTGTATATTCTTGATGATACCTTTCTGGTAGGGGCCCGGTCTTGGTCAGGTCCGATCGAGGCAGGGGCCCGTTGCTGGCAAAGGCGTGATAAAGGGCCCAGTCAGGACGACGGCCCGGATACAACAGGGCCCGCTCCTTGCAAACTATTTGATACGGGCCCCTTCCTGATAGGGACCCGTTCCTGTAGGGCCCGTTTCTGGCAAGGGCCCGATCAAGACTGGGACCGGTGATGTCAGAGGCGTGATATGGGGCCAGTCAGGTCGAGGGCCCGGTCACAACAGGGCCCGGTCCTTGCAAATTATTGATACGGGCCCGTTCCTGGTAGGGGCCCGGTCTTGGTCAGGCCCTATCGAGGCAGGGGCCCAGTGCTAGCAAAGGCGTGATATAGGGCCCAGTCATGACGAGAGCCCGGTCGCAACAGGGTCCGGTCCTTGCAGATTCTTGATACGGGCCCGTTCCTGGTAGGGGCCCGGTTTGGTCAGGCCCGATCGAGACAGAGGCCCGGTGCTAGCAAAGGCGTGATAGCAAAGGCTCGGTTAGGACGAGTGCCCCATCGGCCGTTACAGCAGGGCCGAGTCATTGCAAATTCTTGATACGGTCACGTTCTGGTGACACAGGCCCGTTCCGGGTAGGGGCCCGGTCTTGACCAGGCCCGATCGAGGCAGGAGACCGGTGCTGGCAAAGACGTGATATGGAGCCCGGTCAAAACGAAAGCCCGGTCACAACAGAGCCCGGTCCTTGCATATTCTTGATACGGGCCCGTTTCTGGTAGGGGTCCGTTCCTGGTAGGGGCCCGATCAAGGCCCCGGTGCTGGCAGAGGCGTGATATGGGGCCCGGTCAGGTTTAGTCCAAAAACTAGTGGCTAGAGCAAACATGAACTACATTTATCCCTTTACAACTGAGATATATGCGTCTTTCCCCTAGGGTTACATTGCAAAGGTCACGATTTTATAACTTGACCAGCGGTGTCGATTTTTCAAAACGGTTGGGGGGGGGGGGGAGGGGGGCGAACAAACTGGCGGATCCAGGCTCTCTCCGTGGGGAGCATCTTTTTGTGGCTAAAAGGTATCCCCATTTTGTTCCCTCTGCAGATTTGGGTCGGTCACCTTATTTTGGTATTCGAGGTTAAGAAATTAACTTCTAAAATTCAAAAAAATTATTTTGTGGATTCTTTTCCCAAGAAAAAAAAATCAGTTGGGTTTTTATTTTTGAGGGGTCAAAAACACAATCTTTCGCGAATCCGAGATATCCATTTTGAAGAAAATGTAATTTCCTTTCTTTTAACGTTTTTGTGTGAAATTTGCTTCAAGAATCTATTTTCTACGATTGTTCAAACATTTAGCATTTTTCCACCAAAAATGGCATGACATGACGTCAACGTCATTATTTCCCAAAATACTTCATCAATTTCATTGGAATTTGTAGAGAAGACGTATAATTCATGCAGCTTAAGGTACTGAAAGTTTGACGTTGATATATATATATATATATATATATATATATATATATATATATATATATATATATATATATATATATATATATATAGATAGGTAGATAGATAGATAGATAGATAGATAGATAGATAGATAGATAGATAGATAGATAGATAGATAGATAGATAGATAGATAGATAGATAGATAGATAGATAGATAGATCGATCGATCGATCGATAGATAGATAGATAGATAGATAGATAGATAGATAGATAGATAGATAGATAGATAGATAGATAGATAGATAGATAGATACATATTTTTATTTTTTTATTTGTTATATACACACATTTTTAATTTGGCTTCTAAATAGTACTTTCTCTGGTCATACCACTTCTTTAGCATACTCAGACTTGTTACAACACTTCCGGATACCTTCTTTATCAGCTCGTAGGATTCATCAGGAACATTTTCCACTCGAAATTAGATTCTCAAACTTTGCTAATTAGCTTTTCACTTCATGTACCAGCTCGATCGACCCGCACTCACAAGCTGTTACACGAGATCTGCCCCCGCGTTAACACCGTGAAGGGCAGTCTACTCTGCAGGGTACCTAGGCTAGTCAACTCTTTTTTAAACAGCGTCTCAGAGGTGGATTTTCTTGTAGATCATTTTAACACTTTTAGAAAACATGTCATCACTTATATAGCATATCTGTAACTCGTCTTTTACGGTCGCTGTTTTTATCTTGCATCATTTATCAGTTCACTTTGTATTTTTTACACTGTTTATATCTTGCTAATGTTTCGATGTACTTTATGGAATGATCGTGTTATCGGTTTTACTATGTGACTTCACCTGTCAGTGGGGGCGACCCTGTTGGTGATCTGCTTAATAAAATACAATATATATATATATATATATATATATATATATATATATATATATATATATATATATATATATATATATATATATATATATATATATATATATATATATATATATATATATATATATATATATATATATATATATATATATATATATATATATATATATATATATATATATATATATATATATATATATATATATATATATATATATATATATATATATATATATATATATATATATATATATATATATATATATATATGTATATATATATATATATGTATATATATATATATGTATATGTATATGTATATGTATATGTATATGTATATGTATATATATATATATATATATATATATATATATATATATATATATATATATATATATATATATATATATATATATATATATATATATATATATATATATATATATATATATATATATATATATATATATATATATATATATATATATATATATATATATATATATATATATATATATATATATATATATATATATATATATATATATATATATATATATATATATATATATATATATATATATATATATATATATATATATATATATATATATATATATATATATATATATATATATATATATATATATATATATATATATATATATATATATATATATATATATATATATATATATATATACATATATATATATATATATATATATATATATATATATATATATATACATATACATATACATATACATATACATATACATATACATATACATATACACATACATATACATATACATATACATATACATATACATATACCTATACCTATACCTATACCTATACCTATACCTATACCTGAAATATAATATGATATACCTATTGATGAAATAAAATGCTTTGCTATTTGGCACATGTTACGTTTCATCATCAATACTAGGGATGTATCTAGGGACCGATGATTTTGAGTATCCAAGCCCACCAAAGACAATGGGTAGCAGATCTCCCGAAAAAAACTAGTTATTACGACGTTTGAAGTTTTTTGACGCGATCTGTTCCCCGTGCTTCTCTCATTTTGACCAAACTCCAGAAGGCCTGTGCGCAACTTCCAGACAGGTATTCAGCAACTGGTTGACACCGGGCCCTGGATACGTTGGATATGCCTTCCCAAGTCATGCGCGAGACCGTCTCCACATTTGTTGCGATGCTGTATGTTGTAAAAATCAGATCACACATACCAGCTAAGAAAATATCGTATCGGTTGACCAGTCACCACTACTGCGTGTTGTCATTGACCTCATTTCGTCAACTCTCGATAGTCGTACCGCACATCAGTAGCACACGCACCTAAAATTCGCACATCAGTAGCACACGCAGTCACCTTACACGACATTGACAAGACAATTATCATGTCTCAGATCCCATGCTGTAGGGGGCCCGCTCAAAATCAAGTGACCGAAATCGCGAATTTTCGTAAAAAACGGGTGGGGCCCCGCACACAGGTGGCCCGCTCTTAGGTCTCTGATCCCCCGAAATGGAATCCTGCGTACGCCACTGCGCCACGGGAACAGATCCTATGCGTTTGAGTAATATGCGCTGTGTGGAGGGGTTAGCAAACTACCCTGTCGCCCCGGCACACGATACATAGGTGCACGGCATGAGGTCATTGACATCGTTCTGAGATACTCCGCGCAGGATGGAACTTTATATCTCTTTGGGAAGGCCTGCCCCCCCCCCCCCCCAATACTTAGCTGAGCCCGAATGATGCTCCACCCCAATGTTGTCAAAAATGTGTGCCCCTCCAAAATTTCAAGAACTACTCTACAGATTGTTCTGTTTTGAATTGTGTGTATTTCATCACATTAAATGTGAGTCAATCTAAAGAGTATTCCATCTAAAGCGTATTCCATCTTAGGAGTATTCCATCTTAGAAGTATACGAGCATTGCGATTTCGTATGCGAATGCTTTTCCGATTATTATATAATGGATAAGTTGGTTGACCTGAGGAGCATTGTTCGGCCTGAGGGCTCTCCTGCCGACCTGAGCGGGCCTCAGTCGTCTTAGTCGGTCTGAAGGGGGCTCACGGTCGACTAGGGGCCCTCGGTCGGCTTGACGGGAACCTCGGCCGGCTTGAGGGGCCCTTGGTCGGCTTGAGGGGGGCCCCGGTCGGCCTGTGAAGTTCTTCTTCGGCCTGAGGGGGACTATGTCGGCTGAGGGGGACTCTGTCGACCTGGATGGGAACTCTGTCGGCTTGGATGGGAACTCGGTCGACCTGAGAGGCCCTCGATCGACTTTAGCAGCCCTCGATCGGCTTGAGGGAACCTCGGCCGGCTTGAGAGGACCTCGGTCGGCCTGAGGAGCTTTTGTTCGGCCTGAGGGGCCCTTTGTTGGCCTGAGGGGGGCCCTCGGTCGGCTTGAGTGAACCTCGGTCGGCTTGAGGGGCCCTTAGTTGCATGAGGGGTCCTGTTGGCCCCAGGGCCAATCGGTCGGCTTGAAAGGGTCTTTGGACTGAAATCCCGTCTGTCGGCGTGAGTGGCCCTCGGTATGCCTGAGGGGCCCTCGGTCGGTCCTCAGGCCCTGAGTGGGCCCTCTGTTGGCCTGAGTGGCTCTCGTTTGGCCTGAGGGGCCCTCGGTCAGCTTGAGAGGGTCCTGAGTGGGCCTGAGGAACCCTCGGTCGGCCTGAGTGGCTCTCGGGCGGCCTGAGGGGACCTCGGTCAGCTTGAAGGGTCTTTTTTCATTATGAGGGGCCCTTGGTCGGCCTGAGGGGCTCTCGGGCGGCCTGAAGGGGCCTTCGGTCTGGCTGAGGGGGTCGTCTGACGGCCTTAGGGGGCTGTCAGTCGGCTTCAAGGCCCTCTGTCGGCTTAAGAAGCCCTGGCCTGGGTCGACTTGAGAATGCCCTTTTTCGACCTGAGGGGCCTTCGGTAAGCTTGAGGAGGCCCTCGGTCGGCTTGCGGGGGCTCTTGGTCGGCCTGAAGGAGAACTCGGTCGGCATGAGGGGCCATTGGTCGGCTCGAGTGGCTCTTGCCAGGCCTGAGCGGGCCCCAGGCTGGTCTGATAGAGCCATTGTCTAGGCCGGACAGAGCCCGGCGGTCTGAGAGGGGCCACAGTTGGTTTGAGACGGTATTTTCCAGGCTTAGAGCCTTAGGTTCCTTGTCGTCTTGAAATGACCTTTGTCAGGCCTGAGAGGGCACTATGTCTGTCTGAGAGGTCCGTTGCCTGTTTGAAAGGACCCTCAATCGTCCAAAGGGGGGGGGGCGCTTTTACGGCCTAAGAGAGCCCTATGTCCCTAAGAGAGGACCCTCTGCTTCTTTGAGAGGATCATCGGTCGACCAGAGATGACCACGTCCGGTCTGAGAGGGCCTTACGCTTGTCTAAGAGGGCCATTGTCAGACCTTAAGAGGGCCCTGTGCCAGTCTGAGAGCTCTCAGTCATTCTGGAGAGCCCTTAGCCATGCTGAGAGAGCCATTGGTCGGTCAGAAGCAGTCTTGCAGACTCTGAGTCGTAATCTGAGTCTATTGGAGTCGGTCATTTTTTACGGAGTTCTGGAGTCAGTTAAATGTTGCCGACTCCGGCTGGTATGTGAGGATTATGTATGGGCAAGTGTTTTTCAGATGCATTTTTAATTGACCACCGATGGCGATCATTTAACATTTTACGGCTTCCAAATTGTGTTGTCGTCCTTTAAAAAAAACGAAAGATATGACCAGTCAGTGTTTACCTAACATTTTCAGTTAACTAGTAGTTTGTCAATTGTATGGGCTGAAAGATGGAAATTGGGGATTTTTGTTTTGGGTGGGGGGGGGGGAAGTATTTTGTCCTGTATTAAACGGACAAAACGGCTCCATAATTGTAATAATTGTAATAATTGTTTCAAACGTTATTCTGAGCATAATTATTATAAAAAATATAATGAAGTGTAACCTCATGCTCATATTAGTATCAAATAACAAAAGAAAAATCCAACATATATGTTCGGCTATGAGCCTTCTTCAGTGAAGAAGGCTCATAGCCGAAAATATATTTGGGATTTTCTTTTGTTATTTGACACTAATATGAGAATGAGGTTACACTTCATGATATTTTTTTATAATTGTAATAGTTTTATAATAAGTATATTATATAATAATTATATTATTTGTATATAGTATTGGACATTTAGCTTCAACTTGAGCATTCAGCCCGTTGCCCCCCCCCCCCCCCCCAACCGATTTGGTAAAGTTCCACCCCTGCTCCGCGGAGTGAGGGAACTCGTCTCATTATTCACCTCATGGACCACATACGATCCGGTTTGGCACCGGCCACGAGTCGCTGTGCCGGACTATCCGCCGGTAGTAACATCTCTCAATCGAGAGGACTCACGTAATCACGCCTTCAGTGCAATGTTTCACTCACGTAATCACGCTTTCAGTGCAATATTTCATCGTGCGGCCTCGTGAGCCGGCCTGTATTAGGAACCTCCAAAGTCCAATTTGCGTACGTATGGATACACACCCCCGTCCGGCCCACGCAATAAGAGTGTCCGCCGCGATGGTTGGGAAGCTGGACGTGCTGCAGAGGAGAGTGACCTGGTGTTGCTCGGCGGGGTCATGTGATGACTTCAGCTGTCCGCGTGCCGGACGCGGCTCCGATTCTCCACATCACGCAGGTGCGGTGTAATATGAGGACACTGGGCAGTCGACTCTCCTGTGAGTCTCTGTCGGACGTCGGTACGTTCTGATGTGGACTCGAGTCGCCACGGTAACCGGCGTCTGGCCCCGCCGGGATCGGCTGTGCAGTTCATGGCAGTGGCGGTGTCGCTGACGGTGGCATGTTGGCAGTGAATGACAATCTGTTCAGGAACACCGATGGATCGGACGGCTAGGTCTGGCCCCTCTAGAGCGTCTGACTTTCTTGCTGTATTGCTTGGTAAACGGATTTAAATAGGCCGTCTGAATCAAACTAAATGAATAAGAGAATCACCAAACTGCTAGTAGCACCGTCTTGAAAAATAACTCCCAGCTCCCCCGCAAGGAGAGATCTGCAAATCAGTCGTTTCTCGCCTCGCCTCTTTATTATACCACCGGACGGATGCGCCGATCCGAGTCAGGGTGGGCATTGGAGTACAGGAGTGACAGGCTTTGTCACCACCACATCACGCCATCGCAGTCCAGTGTCACCACAGCAACCCAATGGTGTACCGGAGTGACAAAACCCGTCACCACAGCACGCCAGACCTGGACGAATAGACTACAGAGGTCGCCTCAGGCCCGGCGCCCCCGTCAGTGCGTGGAAGACGAGAGTAGAGAGAGAGTCCTGCGCGCGGCGCCGCCGCCGACCGGCCGGCCGGCTCGGAACTATGACGTCATCACCAGGCCTCGGCCCGCGCCAGCTGAGCTTTCGGCGGCGCGCGTCATAACGGCGATGACGTCACATCGGGCCAGAGCCGCCTGCGGGCAGAGCGGAGCAGGGAGGGTGTCAGTCATGACGTCACATCGGGCCAGAGCCGCCTACGGGCAGGGCAGAGCAGGAGGAGTGTCTCAGTCGGGGGTCTGATAGCCGGGAGAGCACGAACATATTGGAGGCACTGCAAAACCTATCGTAGCCAAAGAAACATTCTAGCAGCGTTGTTGAAGCACACCCTTGAATTTCTTTAGATCAGACATATGAAACGAATGCCACAGATGCATGCAACTGACGTTCGAGCAATAGGTATTGTACAAATATCTCTTTACCGAGTACGTGCACATAGCGAATTTGCGGCTGAGTGAGTTGGCCCTGCAACATAATGCTCGATATTGTTGACGAATTTCCGAGTCATCGGCTCTGGTATATGTGTTGGAAATTCGATAGCCAAGATATTTATAATCATCAACACAATTTAGTGCATAACCACATAGTGTGATCCGAGGAAGAATCATGTTACGAAATTTCCTAGCGAGCATGACCATGCTAACGGTCTTTTTAGTATTAAACAGAATGTCATGATCTTTGCATAGTCTGCACATATATTCAACATTTTTTGCAGACCAAATAGGGTCGGAGAAAGGAGGACCATATCGTCGGCATAGTACAAGTGATTTACACTACCCTGATAGTGACATCCAAAACCACTTTGGTCGAGAAGACCTCGCCGCCGACCTCGGCCGACCTCGATTAACCTCCTGGAAGAGCCATGGACCCCTAGCCCCCCTGGCCACGATGACCCCATACCCGATGCCCTTGCCCCTTTGATGGCACGATCCCCTCGATGTTCCTCCGATCAAACTATTATTTTAGCATGGATGTTGGATATTTAGGATA